>CM055201.1:21718327-21723327 GCA_029224185.1 Karalla daura | reverse complement strand
TGTAATCTGCAGTGTTGCGGTGTACAGTACGTGTGTGTGAGCACTCAGAGCTTCAGCTCAGGAGTCGTCCTGTCCTCTCTGACCAGAGACGCTGCTCGTTTTACACGCCGTCTCATCCGGACCGCGTCCTGATCGTGGTTGATATGGACGAGCAGCGGCTTGCAAATCATGATCTCCATCAGCAGCGCCTCACACGCGCGCCCTCGCCCCGACGCCCTCGCCCCGACGCTCTGCATGTATAGCGTCGTGCCCTGTCTCCTCCCCACGGCGTCGCCTCTCTCCAGGACTGGTCTCAGATCAGTGGCCTCGGCCTCCGTCTCCACAGTCTCCTCCACACAGACCCAACCAGCGGGCCGAGGCGAGACGAGCAGCGTGGTGTGAAGATGAAGAGGAGGGGCGGGCGTCGGCCAGGCTGAAGGTCCAGCCCCCACGGCTCCTGTCTGTACAGAGATTACATGGCCAGGGTATAATCTAGTATAGCATAATCTGAGTGTGGGGGCCAGCGGGCCGGGGCTGGAGCTGCTGGGTCAGGAGGACCTCCTGTTGATTTGCATCTGCTGCAGATGTGGACAGCCACTTTGCATCTGCAGACTGGTTTTGCATGCGCTAGTCGTCTCCGGTCTGGGAATCAGCTCGATAACCAAAACATGAAGAGGTCACGCCAGGAAGAGACCTCCTGGGGCAGGAAGAGACCTCCTGGGGCAGGAAGAACATTTCTTTTAAAATGTCTTTAAAAGAATGTTAGAATGTTAATTCTGAACATTCAGTGGAAGTAAAATTAAGCTAATTTAAGAGTATTCAGTGGACTCCTCCATCCCTGGAGGAGAGTAAAATCAATAGATGGAACTGAAATCCTTCGTTTTCGGGCACCTGGAACCGTGTATTTTCCATTTGGTTCTGATTTGGATCTGAGTTTCGGTTCCCAACACTGAGAAGAGAAACAGTTGTCCCCTCAGCTCCATCTGCAGGTTGCGTTCAGTAATTTAGCAGCTCTGATTTATTATTCAACACCCCAAAAGTGTCAAATTGGGGCATCTCCACAGCCCCCCTCCCTCCTCCAGGCAAAAAATCTGCCGAGCATGTTGTGGATGTCTCCTCACCAGCGCTCTGGCCCGGTCCCAGCTCCGGTCCGGTCCCGGCTCCGGTCCGGTCCCGGCTCCGGTCCGGTCCTCCACACCCGCTGGTCTCCGTATGTCTCTGTACGTCTCTGAGGTCTGAGGAGCAGCGACCTGCTGCTGCTCCGAGCTGGTCTGGTGGAGGAGACGTCCAGCTGCCAGGCAGATGTGGACCTCCAGAGGCCCCGGCCCATCCAGCTGCTGGTTTAGAACCAGTCTGAAGCAGCAGAGCTGGAGCCAGGCGCCTGGAGGCTGTCCTCTGAGGGGGGGGGCATTATGTTTTGTCTGTCTTGACTCAGAGCATTACACAGGCATCATACGTTCAGGACGATCATTTTTGATCGTCTCATTTACTGATAGCGTTTGATGTTAAACTGATCAATATAAATTTGGCATTGATAGGTCTTGCGCTCTGATCAGTCGTTGTCACGTATGATGTGGAACAAGGTGCAAAACTCGACATCATGATGTAAACTTTATATGTGACTTTATATGTGACTGATTTCCTAGTGCTGGGGCTGTTCTCATTAGTGAGCACAGTGCCTCAGTGCTGTGTGTGTGTGTGTGTGTGTGTGTGTGTGTGTGTGTGTGTGTGTGTGTGTGTGTGTGTGTGTGTGTGTGTGTGTGTGTGTGTGTGTGTGTGTGCAACACTAGTAAATGTACATTAACACACACCAGAGTGTGTGTTAATGTGTGTAACCCCCCCCATCTGGTCCAGTCCGTGCTGTGCAGCAGCAGCAAAGTGCAGCAGTGAATTATGGATGTTCTGGGAGCTGAAGCTGAGAGGCCGTCTCTCACCTTAGTCTGACTGGCCTCGATCCTCGGTCCCTCTCACTCCTCCTGCTCTTCCTTCTCCTGCTTCTTCTCCTCCTTCTCCTCCTCCTACTCCTGCTACTCCTCCTCCTGCTCCTCAGTCACAGACTTGATGCTGAGCTGCATTCACAGGCTTCCTCTTGTGTTGTTTAACTCCTCTCTCTCTCTCTCTCTCTCTCTCTCTCTCTCTCTCTCTCTCTCTCTCTCTCTCTCTCTCTCTCTCTCTCTCTCTCTCTCTCTCTCTCTCTCTCTCTCTCTCCTCTCTCTCCCTCTCTCTCCCTCTCTCTCTCCTTCTCTCTCTCTCTCTCTCTGTGTTGTAACCATGTCAGGAGGTCACACAACGATCAGCTGCAGCTCTGTCTCAGTCTTCTTGACTTTGCTGTTTGTTTGCTGTCAGAGCAGACTCGCTGGGCTGTGTTCACCCAGCCAGACGCTCCTGACCTTTCCTCCACTTCATTCACATTCTCCTTCAGCCTCCGAGTCTCATGAGGGGAGGACAGACATGTAAACACACGCTAGTGGACTCTGTGAAGCAGGAATTAGCAAGTGTCACTGCTCTAAACCAAACAGCTGATCGATGAATCGGGTAAATAACTGACCACAAAAACACTAGTTTGTTCTGTGCTACTAGTCTTGCTGTTGTTAGAAATGAGAGAAGAGGAAAAAGGGTCCTGTAAAACCTGTAAAATGATGTTTCTCCTCTTTGCAGTCTGCCTGTGATGCTTTAGAAGGTTTTTCACGTCTGTCAGTGAACCTCTAGATGATGATCATTACAACCAGACACTGGACATGTGTTAAAGCAGCCCTCTGGGGGCAGACCTCCCTCTGGAAACGGAGCAGAGTGAAGCCAGGCTGGGTCTGGTCCACATGTCAACAGGCTGAGCTGAGCTGAAGAGTACAGTCAACAACAGCATCGTGACAGCATCTCTGTCCTGCTCCCGTCTCACTCTCTGTGTTTGTGTGGTTGTGGTCCTCAGAGAGCAGCCCATCTTCAGCACCCGGGCGCACGTCTTCCAGATCGACCCCAACACCAAGAAGAACTGGGTGCCCACCAGTAAGCACGCTGTCACCGTCTCCTACTTCTTCGACAGCACCAGGAATGTATATCGCATCATCAGCCTGGACGGATCCAAGGTGCGGCTCACTCACACACACTGCTGCTCCAGACTCCTCTGGGAAACAGCTGGAGCTCTGTTCCCTTCAACACTGTGCAGGTGTGGCTTCAGACTGAGTCTGGGGACCTCTCTCTCCTGTCCTCTCTGTCTCTGAGGGACTGACTGGTCCTCCTGGGCCAGGCCCAGCAGAGCCCAGCAGAGCCCAGCCCGACCCGTCACATATCTGTGGCTTCTCCGGGATTATTCTGGTCCAGAGAGGAGGTGCCGGGGTGGAGAGAGAGGAGTTACGTAACAGCTCCTCCCAGCGACTCCTGCTGCTGGAGCAGCATGTTTCTCTGCTGGAAATAACTCTGAGCAGAACATCCAGACAGGAGCAGAGCAGCTGCTCCCCCCGACCCTCGGCTCTGGACGTCCCCCCACAGACCTGTCCCCATGCTCCCAGATCAGCTGCTCACACCTGTGTTTACACAGATACTGAGGGGAACAGTCCGTCCTGGAGGTGTGACCACGGGTCAGGGCTGCAACAACTGAGAGAGTCGACTAGTAAAGTGACTGAAGCTTTGGAGACATTTTGACCTCATTCTGATCTCCGCTACTGAAATGTGAATGTTTTCTGGTGTGTTTCATCCTCTAAGACAAAAAAAATCAAATGTTGTTGAGGTGAAGACAAACAAAAGGCATGGCAAGATGATTTCTGTTAAACAGGCTTTAACAGTTTTCATTATTTTTGCATCTTTTTTTTAACCAAATAACAAATGAATTACTATAGAAAGTGCAGGAACTCAGATGGTGCAGACGATGAAGAGCAGATCAATGCTGTGACTGGTTCTGAGGCAGGTTCAGGACAAAACCTGAGCAGGACTCTGTGTGTGTGTGTGTGTGTGTGTGTGTGTGTGTGTGTGTGTGTGTGTGTGTGTGTGTGTGTGTGTGTGTGTGTGTGTCCGTCCTCAGGCCATCATCAACAGCACCATCACCCCCAACATGACCTTCACCAAGACCTCGCAGAAGTTCGGCCAGTGGGCCGACAGCCGGGCCAACACCGTGTACGGCCTGGGCTTCTCCTCCGAGAGCAACCTGTCCAAGGTGGCTCACACACACACACGCACGCACGCACACACACACACACACACACACACACACACACACACACACACACACACATACACTGAGGCTCCCCCTCAGTGTGTGTGTGTGGGTAACACTCTCCGCTCTGGTCCGTTTTCAGTTTGCAGAGAAGTTTGCGGAGTTCAAGGAGGCGGCTCGGCTGGCCAAGGAGAAGTCTCAGGAGAAGATGGAGCTCACCAGCACACCCTCGCAGGTACCACTGCTCCCACACCTCCTCCCACACCTCCTCCCACACCTCCTGGTCCTCAGCACTGAGCAGCCACAGCTCACTGAAAACACTTTGAGCAGTTTGATCCGATCACGTTTCCAAACTGAGCAACATGACCTGCGACTTGAACTCAGCACAGGTTCCCGCAGCACAGGTAAGAAGCAGAGGAGGCCCAGCTCATGATTCACTCATCCAGTCATTAAATAATCAGCTGAGCATCAGCTCCTGCTGGTTTTAAAAAGCAGTGACGCTCCGGCCCAGAGAGGAGATGTTAAAGCATTAAAAGTTAATAGGAACATCCTGGAGACCTGCAGCACAGAAACCATCAGCATCTGATACAAGGAGAGAGAATCATGATGAGAGATGAAATCTAATCAAGTCATACTGATAGAGTCCCTGCTGCTCTCTTCCTGCCCCATATGAGAGCTGACTCTACCTGAACTCTGTCATCAAAGCATAGAACCAGAAAACTAGAGCAGAAACCCAGTCAGGAACTGGAGCTCAACGTGTCCAGGAGAAATAACAAGATGCTGATGGATGAAGGAGCAGGGAGGAGCAGGTCAGACTGAGGAGCAGGCCAGAGCAGGAGGAGCAGGTCAGACTGAGGAGCAGGTCAGAGTGAGG
>CM055201.1:21670827-21713327 GCA_029224185.1 Karalla daura | reverse complement strand
TTTAAATGTTGACGCTACCACATGCTTCAAACACAAATTGTAATTTTGAGTTTATAAAAAATGAAAGCAAATGAAAAAGAAAAAAAGTGACGTTGTGTTTTTCTTTCACTGACGTCCCACTGGGATTCAGACCAGGGACCTTCCTGCTAGGAGACAACAGTGTTAGGAGTAGTAGTATGACTGACCATTCCTGCACAGATCTGGCACCCTTTCATACTTACCTGGCAACCGCAGGTAGGTTTTAGCCTTGACCATCACTCACTGGCATGAATGACCACGTGACTTTTTCTGAACGGCTTCCAGCTTCTCCCCGATCACGAGGACAGACATGGAGACAACTTTGTGCTGGTGCTTCGTTTTATTTTGAAAGGAAAAAGAAAATATATATTTATATATATAAGCAGGATATAGAAAGCAGAGGAATGTCATGATAGGAAACAAAAAGCAACAAAAAACAGAATCGTTATAAAGAACATTTACATTTGTTTGCTTTAAAAATCATTTAAAATATGAAGTTTCAATAAATACTTCAATACATTTAGGCATGCGGATATATCGTTTGTTTCATGATTTACACTTTCATTACAGTAAAATTCATAAAATGACTTTTTTTTTCGTCTCAGTTATTGCACTTCTGTTGTGATGGGTTCGTCCTGAAACAAACAAAACAAAAGCAAAACGTGCATAAAGTCGTAAAAGATCAAACAAACAAACAAACCGAGCGAGTCAAGCGAGGCCTGGACGCGTCCGAGGCGACTCCGTACAGTAAAGGTTTCAAAACAAGAAGAAGAAAAGGCAAAAAAGGCTGCGTTTCATTTCTTATCAACACACGGAAAATATAAAGGAGAGAGAGAGAGAGAGAGGGGGAGGGAGAGAGAGAGAGAGAGGGAGAGAGAGGGAGAGAGAGAGGGAGAGAGAGAGAGAGAGAGAGAGAGAGATGAAAACAAACTTCACAGACTGCTCCTTTAAACTCGGCCGTCAGTGCAGGACTGAACCATCCAGGAAAATAACGTGAGAGTGTTTTCAGTTTAAGACGCGTTTGACGCAAAATAAAAGAAAGAAAAAAAAAGAATCTGGTATAAAAAAAAATAAACACACGCACACACACACACAACAAACTCAAAGACAGAAAGCGGAGAAGTTTGGAAAGCAAATCTTTGGAGAGGAAACAAAAAAAAGGCAGTGGAAGGAGAGAAGACTCCCAGGTTACATGTAGAGAAACGTCATGCGGTATAAAGGCTGCCACCAGGGGGCGCTCACGCCCCGGACATCGCCTCAAATCATCAATCAATCGATCAATCAATCTATTAATCGTTTGGTCCGATCCAGAGGAGTCTCACCTAACGAGCTAAAACTGTGAATTCCTCTGTTAAAAAAAGAAGGAATTTGCTCCGAGGGACGTTTAAAATCAGCTTCAGATTCAGATTCTTCTGAATTGGTTTTTGCTCCGATTTCAACTTTTTCAGAGTGAAAGTAAGAAGGTTGTTTCTGGAAAACACAATCAGCTGATAAACAATAACAACAATCAAAGCTGGTTTCAAGTAATCGCCTCGACCTCAGCGGCCGCTGAGATGTGAATGCTCGGTCTCGTCCTGTTTTGTTTTGTTTTGTTTTGTTTTGTTTTGTTTTTGTTTTTGTTTTGTGTAAATGGTTAAAATACTGCGACGGTCCAAACAGGAGGAAGAGCGGCCTCGTCATCGTCGCGGCTGCTCCTGTGCGTCTGAGCTGCAGAATCGAATCGAATAAATCGACAAACTTCTCAAAGTCCGATCCTTCCGGATGCTTCCGGATCCTCCAGGATCCTCCAGGATCCTCTGGGAGCCGTCCTCTGCGTCTCCTGCAGGGGGCGCTTCAAAACGTGAAAATAAACAATGACGTGTTGGAAAGAAGTCAAAAGGTTTTCCTGGAATGGTCGATTGGAACATTCATCCCTGTCCTCTGGTGTCAATGTAGAAGCTATGAGACATTGGTTTCATACGCTCAGAGTACTGCAGTCCCTTTCTGCACAGATCTGGCGCCCTTTCATGCTGATCTGGCAGCTGTGTGTAGGGTTAACTCTCCACTGATTGGCTACCACTCAGAGTTTTCTGGAAGTGGACCTGGAATTGTTTAAAGATTTATCATCAGAAACACCTCAGATGTGGGGATATTATGGTCCGTTTCCATACAGGTATGGCGCCCTTTCATGCTCATCTGGCAACTCTAGGTAGGATTGACTGGGATTGGCTGCCACTCGCTCACATGAAACGTCACGTGACTTTCCTCTGATTCTGGCTCGGCCATAATGTGGGATTCAGAGCTGACTTGAACCTGGAACGGTTTGAAGGAGACGCTCCCTAACTCCTGGACTCCAGCAGCTACTTCAAAGTTCACTTTTTATTCTCATTCCTTCATGAGAATTAAACCAGAGGCTGAGCTCCCAGTAGCGGCCAGTAAGTAAACACTTAGAAATGGAGTAAATACTTGAAGCGTTTCTCCTTGTTGTCCGGTGTAAACATAGAAGCTATGGAACCAGCAGAAATCCTGTTTGAAGCTGTGGGAGGATTAGTCTGTTTCTACTCAGACCTACTACTTTCAAGCTGATCTGGCAACCACAGGTAGGCTTCACCCTCAGTAGCTCCTCAGCTCGTTCTCCTTCACTAAGTTTGATGTGTCCACATCCAGCCTGAGAACCAGAGGAGGAACCAGGACCAGAGGAGGAACCAGGGCCAGAGGAGGAACCAGGACCAGACTCTGACTTCCACCAGGAACTGGACACCAAACTCTCGGTCCGTCCTTCATGTCCTCTCCTCCCTGAGCGGAGGAGGCTTCACTCTCACGGTTTACTATTTCATGTACGTCACGTTTACGTCTCCGCTCAGATTCTCTCGACTTCTACCTGAACGAGGACGTGACGGAGGATAAACACTGTCGCTGTCAAACAAAGGTGAAGGCAGTTTGTAAACGTGACAGTTCGTAGCGAGAGAGAGGGAGAGAGAGACAGAGAGAGAGAGAGAGAGAGGGAGAAACAGAGAGAGAGGGAGAGAGAGAGAGACAGAGAGAGGGAGAGACAGACAGAGAGAGAGAGGGAGAGACAGACAGAGAGAGAGAGGGAGAGACAGACAGAGAGAGAGAGGGAGAAACAGACAGAGATAGAGAGAGAGAGAGAGAGAGAGAGGGAGATGGGGAGAGGGAGAGAGAGAGACAGAGAGAGAGAGGGAGAGAGAGAGAGAGAGGGAGAGGGAGAGCGTGCGGCTCTCTTCCTGAAACAAACCCATCACAGCTACAGTACGACGCTGACTAACGAGAGGTTCAGAGGTTGTCTCCTCCACAGCCGCCACCACGTTTACAAAACAAACAGAGTTCGTGACTTTAGTGGCTCCGTCTCTACAAAAACAAAACACACACGGACGTAAAAACATTGTTTTCAGGTGTCGATGTAAAAACAAAAACAGAACACACTCGTTGTTGTTGTTGTTGTTCAGATGGCGGCGGTCCAGACGTCCAGAACGTTCCGGAGCGTTCCGGAGCGTTCCGGAGCGTGCTCAGTTCTCCCAGTCGGCGCAGGGCAGCCCCTCGTCCTCGGACTCGGACTCGGGCGACGCCTCCTTGATGCGGCGCAGCGCCTCGTGGATGCTGCGGGTGAGCGCGTCGGCCGAGGCCGGGAAGCCCCGCAGGTGGCGCTGCAGCTGCGGCGGCGGCGGCTCGGGCCGCGCCCGCACCTTGCGCAGCCTCACGCCCTGACGGATCTGAGCCAGGATGTTGTCGCTGTCCTCGTCAGGGTCCGGGCCCAGCACACGCAGCTCCGCCTTCCTCAGGTGGAAGCTGCCCCGCTTCAGGGACGCCAGCACCTCGTCCATGGGGGAGCTCGCTGCACAGACACAGAGTGAGACGGAGAGACAGAGTGAGACGGAGAGACAGTACAGACATGAAGAGACATGTGGAGACACAGTGAGACATAGAGACAGAGAGTGAGCCATAGAGACAGAGAGTGAGACAGAGTGAGACAGAGAGTGAGACATACAGAAACAGAGTGAGACAGAGAGTGAGACAGAGAGACATGAAGAGACACAGAGTGAGGCATAGACACAGAGTGCGACGAAGAGACATGAAGAGACAGAGTGTGATGAAGAGACAGTGAGACAGAGAGAAACAGAGTGCGACGGAGAGACACAGAGTGAGACAGAGAGACATGAAGAGACAGAGTGAGATGAAGAGACATGTAGAGACAGAGTGAGATGGAGAGACACAGAGTGAGACGGAGAGACAGAGTGAGACAGAGACACAGAGTGAGAGAGTGAGACAGTAGAGACATGAAGAGACATGTGGAGACACAGTGAGACACAGAGACATGTAGAGACATAGAGACACAGAGTGAGACGGAGAGACATGTAGAGACAGTAGAGCCATGTTGAGACAGAGTAAGATGTAGAGAAAGTGAGAGGGAGACACGTAGAGACACGTGGAGAAAGTAGAGACAGAGTGAGACGGACAGACATGTAGAGACAGAGTGAGACTTCATAGTGTGATATCGTCTCTCAGATTCAATGTTGTCAAGTGATCAAGGGTTGTTTTAGATGTCTTATGATTTAAGACAGATTCCTCCTCCCCTCCTCTCCTCCCCTCCTCTCCTCCCTCCTCCTCTCCTCCTCTCCTCCTCACCTCTCCTCCACTGTGAGGAGTCCAGCGATGCGGTCTTCCTCAGCTTCTTCCGGGCCGTGAGGAGCTGGGAGCTGTCGAAGAACCGGGGGGAGAACGGAGCCAGAGGCAGGGACTCGGACTCAGACTGGAGGGGGCGGAGCTTCGCCAGGGCCCCGCCTCCTTCCCCTCCCTCCCCTCCCTCAGCCCCCGCCTGCTCCTCCGAGAGGGAGGGAGGCGGGGGAGGAGGCGGCGGGGGCGGAGGGGGAGGAGGAGGGGGAGGAGGAGGAGGCGCCAGAGAGATGAGGGAGGAGGGAGGGGAGGAGAGGGGGGGCAGGGACAGGAAGGGCGGGGGGGCGTCCGGGCCCTCCAGCTGCATGCTGGGTAGGGCCAGGGAGGCGGGCGGCGGCGCCGACAGCTGCGGCAGGTCGCTGATGCCGTCCGTCTGGACGCCGGCCGCCTGCGTGCTGGGCGGAGGCCCCGCCCTCTTCCTGCCCGGCTGCTGACTCAGGCGGAGGCGGGACTTCAGGGTCACCTGACCCGGGTAGCGCTGAGGGGGGGGGCAACACACAGGTCAAAGATTCTGCTCATTCTCTGTAGAAAATTACTACTAATAATAACAATCTGTGACATTTGAGTCGATAGATGTGTGTGTGTGCGTGTGCGTGTGCGTGTGCGTGTGTGTGTGTGTGTCTCTGTGTCTCTGTCTCTCACCTGCTTGAGGCTGCGCAGGCGGTCCAGTGTCCTCTGTCTCTCCTGACTCACTCTGTTCCTCTTGGTCTCGTCGTCCTCCTCAGACTCTCCCTGAGGAGCAGAACACGGTGGATCAGCAGACAGTCATTTCTGTGGTCAATCAATCTGGTGATCACTTTCTCCATTAATCGATCAGTTGTTTGGTTTGGGGCAAACAACTGATGGAAACACTTTGTTGACATCTCCAGGTCACGTGACCTGACGTAGGGGTCACATGACCAGTTCCCTTCAGACCAGATGGACAGAGGAGGAGACTCAACTGTTTCTACATCTGATTCAAAGATCTAAGAAGACTATGTTCTGGACGTCCATCTTCCTCAGAGTGGAGGACCAGGACCACATGGTACCAGGGTTATTATGGGATGGAGCAGGACCACATGGTACCAGGGTTATTATGGGATGGAGCAGGACCACATGGTACCAGGGTTATTATGGGATGGAGCAGGACCACATGAAATTTTCGAAATATCACTTTTACTATCTTCTCTCTCAAGTTGTATTTTATTACTACAGTCTTCCAGTCTCCATTATTTGTTATTAGTATTACTGCTGATAGTGTTTTATACCAATTTACTCACTGTTTAGTGTACTACTACTTATGACTGTCCTGTAATGTGAATGTTGTTTTGTGTAGCTGCTGGACAGAATCATCTCCTGTCCAGAATAAAGTATTACTGTAGTACTGTAAAGTATTCAGTATCTAGTGAGGCTGACCAGGATAAAGTATCATTGTAGTATTGTAGTAGTATTGTGAAGTATTCAGTATCTAGTGAGGCTGGACTCCTACCTGCAGCAGGGAGCTGCCGTCTCCACAGCCTCCTTGTCTCTGCTGAATCTTCTGGTTGTGATTGACGATGCAGATTTCCTGGGGAGAACAGCACACACACACACACACACACACACACACACACACACACACACACACACACACACACACACACACACACACACACACACACACACACACACACCGGTGAGGACCTGGACCGGTCTGGACAGGTGTCTCCAGGCTCTCGCCCCCCCCTACCTTCTTGTTCTTGAGGTAGACCTTCTTGGCGGTGATGCGTCCCCTGCGGGCCTCCAGCGTCCTGGTCCTCTGCTGCAGGACGCCCAGCTCCTCGTCCCGCAGGGGGGACGGGGGCGTGGCCGCGTCCTCCCCGCCCTTCATGGCGTCGGGACTCTCGAAGGCGTCGTAGTAAACCACCTCGTCCTGGCGCTCTGGGGACGGGATGGAGCAGACCAGTCAGATGTCTCTGACCAGGGCAGGAAGTGATGCTCATTCAGTTTGGACGTCTTGTCCATTGATTTCATTGCAACATGGAAACTTGAGACTTGAAACTTTCTCCACAGAGACCTTCAACCTTTAGGGACTGTTGTGTGCATGTTTCATATGCATATGCTTGTGCATTTTCATTCATTTTAATTTCCAGCTCTGCTCCTACAGTGAACGTCTGAACACGCTGCTATATATAGTGGTCATGTGACCTCCTGAGTCATGTCATGTGTGAATGTCACATGTTACACTTCTATATCGACACGTCTTTATTACATCATGACTGATGATAAACACCATCAATGTGTGTCAATATGTTTCAGTAGAATCTCAGAGATCTTTCAACACTTTCAGTCCACATTTCAACAGCTTTTTATTGTGATGTGATGTGTTATTATTTATAATGGAAACAGTCAATATTCAGTCAATATTCAGTCATTGAGTCTTTAGCTGCCACAGAAGCAGCAACAGCCAACAGCATGGACCCGACGCCTCACTCATCTGCTCCTCCAAAGGTTGGCTGGACCAAGGTTGGTTTATTTCATACAAACAGGGTTTTTCCTCCTTTGAAAGTGAATGAATTGCACCGACCAGCAGACCAGAGGAGGAGATCTGATCTGAATTACGGGGCGACTTATTGTTTCATTCCTTCAAACACAACTTCTGTTTTCAACTGAACATTTTGTGAGCTGATTTTGACTGAAGGTCATTTTCACTGCGTTTCCTTTTGTGCTTTATCTGTTGTGCAAGAGGAAAAAGTTCATGGAGGAGGTGGTGGGGGTGTGAATGTGTGTGTGTGTGTGTGTGTGTGTGTGTGTGTGTGCGTGTGTGTGGGGCCTCTGACCCGTCATCTGCCGGCGCAGGCTCTGCAGCTGGGCGGTCAGCAGCAGCTCCTCGCAGCGCAGCACCTCGGCCTGCACGTCGTACAGCTGCAGCTGCAGCTCGTAGTACAGCGCCTCCAGCTGGTCCAGGCGCAGCATGGCGTCCTCGCCGCCCTGCAGGCTCTGCATCTGGAGCCGCACACGCACAGGCACACACACACACACACACACACACACACACACACACACACACACAGAGCCAGGCGTGAGCGCAGCCTTTCCCCCCCGTGCTTCCTGCACCAGCCTCAGCGAGCAGAAACTTTTGCTCCTTTCATTGTCTGCAGGCGTTGGGCCTCCACGTTGGTTCCCAGTGACTCATTTCCACTGAGCCACACCAGGATGTTACCCAGCGTGGCCGGGCCATGAGCTCACTGCTCTGACCCCCCCCCCCGGGGCCTACCTCCTCCTTCAGGCCGTGCTTCCTCTGCTCCAGGCAGATCTCCTTGGCCCTCATCAGCTGCAGAGTCTCTTTGGACACGGCGTACTGCAGCCGCTCCATGCGCTCCACCGCTGCCGCCCACGCCGACTTTCCAAACTTCCTCTGGTCAGCACGCATACGCTCGTACAGAGCTGCACACACACACACACACACACACACACACACACACACACACACACACACACACACGTCACTGTCTCTCTGCCTTTCTCTGATCCCATTTCTTGACATTTCGTGGAGCTTTCTCCACTATTTTCATGGCAAGCTGCGAGGCTTTCACATCTGATTCGATTTTAAGAGGAAAAAAAAACGTGAAATCTATGTGATTTTCTGCCTTTTTCAGTCTTCATGACCTGACCTAATTGAGGTTGGTCATGAACTTGGATATTTTCCGGTTCCCGAGGCTTCAGGTCAAACCACTGATCATCAACATGACAAGAAAAGTCAGTAAAGGCTGCAAATCACAATATAGGTGATCGAATACAGTCATAACTGACAGCTACTTTATCACATTTGTTTCAGATATGCACATACCACTAATCCAACGGATGCTTTATTCCTTTTATTCATTGATTGATTTATCAAAGATTTGTTCATCATGTTACTTACTAGTTATCGTCTCAGTTTCTGGGGGTGACACGGTACAAATACTGATACTGATCAACTGATTGATTACACGCCTGCTCTGTTGTTGGAAAAAAGGAAAATAAAGCTATATATATATATATATATATATATATATATATATATATATATATAAAAAAGAGAAGTTGGTTGAGGTTGGCCGAGGTGGCCTCCTCCACGCCTGAACAGGAATCAGCTGACAGGTTGGGAGCAGCTCATAGCTGACATGCTTTGGGGATTAAAATACTTGTGGAGAACGGAGGGAAACTCTGGTATGTGACTGCTTGGAAATGAGGATCTGACTCACTGTGAGATGTGTGTGTGTGTGTGTGTGTGTGTGTGTGTGTGTGTGTGTGTGTGTGTGTGTGTGTGTGTGTGTGTGTGTGTGTGTTTTAAGTGAACTTTGCTCAAGAGAAAACATCAACAAAGAGGTCAGAGGTCAGAGCAAAAACAAAGCCGCTGTGTTTTCATCCCACAGGAAATGCCTCCTCCTCCTCCTCCTCCTCCTCCTCCTCCTCCTCCTCCTCCTCCTCCTCCCCCTCCTCCAGGAGTGCCTACCTTTCTGTGCCCGGGTCGTGGTCTCAAAGAACTTGACCGTCAGGTCCTGGATGGACAGCACGGCGGCGGTAGCCTTCCTCTGCCACTCCTCGTCCTCCTTCCTCAGGCCGTCCACACGGCGAGGGCCCAGACGCTCCGTCTCCAGGGAGATCTGGACAAGGAGAGGAAGGAGAGCATGCTGGGAGGCTCAGACAGTTCAGGCTGGGGGTCAGAGGTCACAGCTTCTAGAAACAGGATTACATATGAGAAGAGCAACAATATAATATCCCAAGGAACTTCTCCATAACATCTCAGACCTTTGTTATGATGTAGGATGTAAATGTGCATGCACTCAGTGTTCAGGTGGACGCACGCTTGATGAACCCATCCCACCAGTCACTCTCTCTAACCCTCACTAACCAGTTCCAGCCCTCACCCTCACTCCAGTTTCCAGGTCTGCAGCTGGACCAGGTCTGCAGCTGGACCAGGTCTGGAGCTGGACCAGGTCTGTAGCTGGACCAGGTCTGCACCTGGACCAGGTCTGCAGTTGGACCAGGTCTGGAGCTGGACCAGGTCTGCACCTGGACCAGGTCTGCACCTGGACCAGGTGTGGAGCTGGACCAGGTCTGCAGCTGGACCAGGTCTGCACCTGGACCAGGTCTGCACCTGGACCAGGTCTGGAGCTGGACCAGGTCTGGAGCTGGACCAGGTCTGGAGCTGGACCAGGTCTTTGTCTAACCAGGTAACTGTTCCAGGGCTTTCTTGACCGTGGGAACTCTGCTTTGTTTTGGACGTTAACACACAGTTCATTCATGTTTTCCAGCTCTCCACTTTCTCACATTGTGACAAACTGGCACAATTGAAACATGTTGAGTTGGCAGCAGTTCCTGTTTGCCTCCAACACACACACACACACACACACACACACACACACACACACACACGCACACACACACTCTCACACACACACACACACACACACACACGTGCAAACAAGACGACAGATGAATTATTCTGATACTGAGGAACAGTTTACAGAACAACATAACTACACACCTGAACTTCTATTGTGGACAAATATCCACAACATGATATGACCTGACATAACTTAGATGTGCATCATACTGATATATCTCTATATGAATGTCTTTACTTCACTGCCTACTTACAGTGCATGTACATATTACAGTATTTAATCTTCTGTTGTCTCCGCTACTGCACACTGCACCCTGGCCTCTTATCTCATCGTATTCTTCTTCTCTGACTTTCAGTGTGAATCTCTGGATGTTTATTCATGTCAGAAACCTAAATTATATCCCCGGAAAGTCCCACTAGGCCCACACTGTGTGTATATCACGCCTGAGTGTTTAGTTCTGACTGATTTGTGACTCTAATTACAGTAATCTGCAGTGAAGGGTTGAAGGGGCTGAATCTGCTCTTTGAACAAAGTCTTGTTGTTGTGAGAGCAGCCGCACACACCTGTCCCCCTCACCTGCTGCAGTCTGCTGACCTCTGACCCCTGATGAACCCCTTCACCCCTGCCGGCGGAGCCTGGCCGCCAGCAGGGGGCGCTGGAGGCGAGCGAGGGCCAGAGGGAGCCAGTCTGAGCGTGTTTATGTTTGGAGTGACACTAACCCAGTGTCCTACTGGGCTGCTGCTGGAACAGTAAATAAAAGGTCAGACCGGAGGGGGGGGGGCGACGCGGCCCAGCGGGAACGAGGCCGGCTCGCTCTTCTAGAAGGTCCTGGAGCCTCGCACCGTGCCGGGCAGGGCCGGACGTGTGCGGCTCAGCCTCTCGTGTCTGGCCATGTGAAAAAGAGTGAGAAACGGGGGGGAAAAAGCAGTGCCACGTGGAGTCCTGTCCACGGCTCGGAGGGCTGAGCCCCCTCCTCCCTCCAGGAGAGACCACATGGAACAAAATGTACACGCACACACACACACACGCAGGGATCAGCTCCCTGCAGGCGCCTCGTGCACATACATGTGTATTAGTGTCTTAATTCACAACAGATGTGTGTAGGTGCTCGCAAGCAAACGGGGCTGTAGTAATCAGCAGCAAACCTCGCAAGACCTTGATTTATGTCAGCCAGCAAACTGTAAGAGTGTGCTACAGTGTGTGTGTGTGTGTGTGTGTGTGTGTGTGTGTGTGTGTGTGTGTGTGTGTGTGTGTGTCTGCACGTGAGGCACCAGAACAGGGAGTGGTTTTGGGGTGAAACCAGGAGCGGGTGGGGGAGGAGAGATTACGTCAGGGGCCAGAAAGGAAAAGAAAAAGGGAGAGAGAGAGAGAGAGAGAGAGAGAGAGAGAGAGAGAGAGAGGGATCAGTGTGGGGATGGAGGACGAGGAGGCGAGGAGGAGAAGACATGAACTCCGCTCTCCTCACCCTGATCTCACTCTCCAAGCATCTCCACACGCAGACGCATCTCACACAGCACCGACTGCTACAGCCCGCTGCCACGCTGCACGTTCGGCTGCTTCACTTCTTTGCATATTGTTGTTTTCAGATTGGAGCCAAAACCCGTCTGCATGCAAAGCAGCGAGCATCACACACACACACACACACACACACACACACACACACACACACACTGTAGCACACACACACTGCATTCTGTAAACCTAAACGGTTGCTTTTCGCCACTTACGCTGTTCAAAAGAAGGAAAAAATCTCGATTATTAAGAAAAAAGGTCTGAGGTCGCATCAGTTTATGTGGTGGGAACTTCCTCTTTTTTCCCTTGAAAAGTCAGTGGTGTAGTGAGTGTAATCCAACTGGTCCTCCAAGGCTTCAAATTCTGGGATTTATTGAAATGTTGGATTCTGTAATCGGGACAGTCGCCAGATTATAACATTTAAGCTGAAGAGGAAGTAAATGTCTTCAGTGTGCAGTGCCAGTTTTGGTTCTGAGGGAAATCCTGAGAGGGAGTTCTTATATTCGTCTTAAAAGTCTCGATGTATAGAAACTACACAACACTACACTAACCCTTTATATTGATGATACTTTGATCATTATCCCTACTGTGCAACATCAGGCTGGGAAACATATAACAACGGAAGACGAACAGATCAACATTTACGTACAGGTGCTCGTCTACATTCCTCTGCTGTGCTGCCTGTAGGGTCTGTTACACCTGTAATGACTCGGTGACTGAACTGACGCCTGAGGTAACCATGGTCAAAGCCACCACTGTGATGATCTGACCGCCTGCCTCTCTGTTTACACACTGAACAAAGGTCTCCATGTGTGAACAGGCTTCACATGCCATCAGCTGATCAGGCAAACGCGTGGAGAGGAGAAACAACAGATACTTTCAAGTTTGACAAACGTCTGAAACACCTTCAGTGATGTCTTTTTTCTTTTTACGAGTGTGTCCACAGACAGAGTAGACAGAGGTAACTGGGCCAGCAGGTGTTAGGTGGCGGTAGCGGCTCTGTCTCTTTGATGTTGGAGAGTTTTCCCAGCACGGGCTGTTTGTGCACCTGTGAACAGGTGAGAGTGAGTTCTGTGGAGCTGAACAGCCAGCAGGCTGAGCCTGAACCTGCCGGGCCGCTCTGCAAACAGGCACGACCGCATATCTGACTGAGAGAGGACGGATATTACACCCAGACACGGTCTGACACCATGGATCCCTTCTATGTGTCTATATCTATACCAGCTCAGCCTCTATGACCTGGAGCTCTCCCTGAGACACAGAGCTAGCAGACACACACCTCCATGTTGACTGAACCACTCTTCACCATTGAACAGGTCTCAGATCAGGCTGCCTCTGTCCTCGGGTCAGGACAGATGTTAGCTGCCTCGTCTTGTTACAGTTTGACACCTGAATAATCTGAACAATCCGGACTTTTCTAATCCATAGATCCCTGATGGTCGAAGGAGCATCCATCTCCATCTAGAAGAAAGTCCTGAAGACCCAACATCTTCTCCTCTATCTTCGTTTTTACTGTAAAGAATCTGTGAATGTTACTATTCACAACAATTTCCCGTCAAAGACAAAGTTCTTATCTTATCCTAACTGGAGATTAAACCCTGCTCCTGTACCACTGTAATCTCACCCCTCAGTCGCTGGATGAAGAGCAGGATCTAGGCTCTACTGGGATGCCACTTTGGATAAGAGCAGCTGCTAAATGACTCAATGTAAATGTATTTGCTTATCCAGGTTTGTTCCTAGATCCCCTTCATAGCTGAGACCTGGTCAAAGCAGCTACTACAGAGTGACAGAAGAGGAATCAGACACACTCACATGGATTAAAACATTTGAAACGCATGCTTACAGAGCAGTCTGGACTTTTGAGGATGAAGAGTTGACTGTAAACCTAAAGACCTAACATCTTCCTAACTGCAGACACAGTGAGAACCAAACACGCTGAAGAGTCGTGACCTGAGACCTCCGAGTCGTCCCCAGGAAACAATCCACATAATCAGGCGTCAGTTTCACAGACACTAACTAGCTTCTCCTCCTCCTCCTCCTCCTCCTCCTCCCCCTCTTTTTGTGTACTTCTGAAACCAGCAGGAAGTGGCTGGGGAGCTGTAACTGAGAGCGAGCTCCCCTAACACCTCTGCTCGACAGCTGCCGGTGACAAAGCACAGACGTGTCAGACTGCTCTGGAAATAGGAGTGACGCCCGCTCTGGCGGTAAACTGCTGGGATTAGAGCATCAGATGCCGTCATGGTGCTCCTTATCTCATCTGGCAGAAATAGCTCAGAAAGGTTTGTTTTTGGCTGACTTGGAAGCTGCTGAGGAGCTGACGGTTACAGATCCTGGGTCTGTCTCGTTGTTTCGTTTGTCCCAAACTAACCCCATGCAGCTCCTTCCTCTGGGCCTCGGAGCTCTGGTGTGGTCCAAGAACGTTAAAAACACGTCAGTGGTCCAAACTGACACTCTAGGTGACATGTTTCTACATTTCAGTGAAGTCACACACACACACAGTCACAGGAACTAACACGAACACTGGAAAAAACATGAATATACTTCTTCAGAGCTTCCAGCAAGACAGACAGACAGACAGGTAGACATCTATATAGATATAGATAGCTATAGATAGACACATAGACAGACAGAGAGATAGGTAGACAGACAGACAGACAGACAGACAGACAGACAGACAGACAGACAGACAGACAGACAGAGAAGCAGATGTAAGACTAGCTGTGTAGGATGAGTTCTTAATTCTTAATAAATACATTCATTAATAAATAATTGTGAATTTGTAAGAGTTGTGCTGACCGTTCAGAGACGGTCCGGTTACGTTCAGGCAACAGAAACACTTGATGTGCCGACTCTGTGTCACCTGATCTTCTGGGATGTGCGTGGTCTGACAGCTGCAGGTAAGAGGCAGCAGGTGTGTGTCCTCCATAGCAACGGTTGCTATGCAGTAAAGGCGGCCGGCCGATGCGACACAGTAACTGGAGCCCGGCGGGGCACAAAGCTGCCTCGGGCCCCGGGTCGGGTCGACGGGGAGAGAGAGAGCACATTTCTAATTCATCGCTGACCTCTGACCTCCCAGGCAAGCCGACACGGTGACAGAGCTCCATTCAGGAGCAGACGCGCGGCCTCTTTGTCTGGTCCGCTCATTGATCCATTCGGCCGCCGGCCCGTCTGCGCCTCCATTCACCAGGTCGGCCCGGCTCGAGCAGACGACTGTCAGCACGACCTCAGCACCACAACCTCCCAACACCACGGCCGGATACTCACGAGGCTCACACCTCTGAAGCCTCCAGACTCAGTGCCCCAACACCTCTGGCCCACAGAGGCATCACAATGCTGTGCCAGGAGACCTCAACTAGCATCTGCTCTCGCCTCTTTTTCACCTTCACCTCTGAGACAATGAGAAGGATGCAAACTGTATGTAAATGGCTCCATCCCGTGTCCCACTTTCCCTTCTTTTTTTTTGCTTTGTCCTCAGAGCAGAACTTCAGCAGCCGCGATTCCCCTGAATCATCAGATTGAGAGGAAGCGGCCGGGGCTGCCAGCCTCCAGCAGGTCATTTGCATACAGCTTTGTTTTCAGCCGTTTGGAGCGCCCGGAGGGGAGCAGGTGGTAGTTCAGACTCTGAGGAAGAGCGGCGTAAAGTGTGTCAGAGCTGGATCCTCCTCCAGTTACTGCTCCACTTCTCCTGCTCCTGCTGCTGACGCCACTCTGCTCTCACCCCTCAGACGTAGAGCAGGAGAACGCAGAGCAGGAGGACGTAGAGCAGGAGGAGGTAGAGCAGGAGAACATAGAGCAGGAGGAGGTAGAGCAGGAGAACATAGAGCAGGAGAATGCAGAGCAGGAGAAGGTAGAGCAGGAGGAGGTAGAGCAGGAGGACTAGAGCAGGAGAACATAGAGCAGGAGAAGGTAGAGCAGGAGAAGGTAGAGCAGGAGAACATAGAGCAGGAGAAGGTAGAGCAGGAGAACATAGAGCAGGAGAAGGTAGAGCAGGAGAACATAGAGCAGGAGAAGGTAGAGCAGGAGAACATAGAGCAGGAGAAGGTAGAGCAGGAGAACGTAGAGCAGGAGAAGGTAGAGCAGGAGAACGTAGAGCAGGAGAAGGTAGAGCAGGAGAACGCAGAGCAGGAGAACGTAGAGCAGGAGAACGTAGAGCAGGAGAAGGTAGAGCAGGAGAAGGTAGAGCAGGAGAACGCAGAGCAGGAGAAGGTAGAGCAGGAGAACGTAGAGCAGGAGAAGGTAGAGCAGGAGAACGCAGAGCAGGAGAACGTAGAGCAGGAGAACGTAGAGCAGGAGAAGGTAGAGCAGGAGAAGGTAGAGCAGGAGAACGCAGAGCAGGAGAACGTAGAGCAGGAGAACGTAGAGCAGGATTTACTCAGTCAATCAGACTTCATCTGTACTGTACTTTTCATACCAGATGGAGCACAAAGTGTGCATTGCACAAGACAAGTAAAAATACACCTAGATTTCACTATCTGTTTCTAACTTAAATACGTTTTCAAATCTAACTTAAATATCTTATAAAACAATGTCTTCTAATCACCCGATTACTGTCTTATGGGGTGGGATTCAATGGAACTTAACACTGATTTCAGTCCCTAAGCTGCACACAGCAGTATTCTCTCCTCTCTGAGGTCTCTCCTCTCTGAACCATGTCCAACACCTCCCAGGACGAACACCTCTCCTCCTTCTCCTCTCTCCCCTTTCTCCTCCTCTCTCAGAGTTTTCTGAGCGCCAGAGGAAGCTCGCCCTCGCCACCGTCGCTCACAGCGGCTCATGTGTTTATGTTTATGTTACGCGTCTTCAGATAGCATCGCCTCTGGCCCTCCAAATGAAGCTGAACTGAAATAAATGCTTGAAAAAAGCAACTGGATAAAAAAACAATAAGAAAAGTGACTGAAAATGTATATATATATTATGTAATTATATATACTATTACATAATATTCAATATGATCGATAGACATGTTTATATACTTAGAATATGTCTAAGTTATGGTACACACACACCGATCAAACAGGTGTAAACACTGCATTTGTTTTGTTTTCTCATGGGCACAGCCTGCAGTCAGTCTGTGTGTGTGTGTGTGTGTGTGTGCGTGTGTGTGTGTGTGTGTGTGTGTGTCAGCTGGATCAGTACAGTGTAGCTCTTGGACATGTTTCAGAGCACGGTTATGGCACCGAGGAAGAGGAGGCTCTACTTTCAGCCTCGACACCTGTTGCTGGGCCAGTCTGCTGCTTCTGGATTCCTGAACAATAGCGATAAACTCGTGGAGACGCGTCTTAATTTAGATTTCACTGGGCGACGCGCCCGACGACTCCAATACCGCCTTAATAAACCCTGACTCCACACCCACAGCGCAGCGCGGGCTAGTGACTCGACGCTGGATGATGAGAATGTGAGAGGAATGTCGTTTGGAGGAGGAGGAGGAGGAGGAGGAGGAGGAGGAGGAGGAGGAGGAGGAGGAGGAGGGGTGAGAGGACGCAGAGGCGCAGACCCGGGGACACAGCGTGTAAACATCTCTCAGGACTGTGGAGCAACAACCTCTGTTATTCCTCTCTGCTGGATGCTCTGCTCTCCTCACCCTCAGCCATCAACACGTTTTCTGTTTCCATCTCTCTGCGTTTCATGTCTCTAGCAACACACTGGTTATTCTCACAAGTCCATAAGTATCTCCTTTATTCCCTTGAACAAGCGATTTGCTCTTTACAAAATGATGCAAGACCATAAAAACGGGACAAAATAAGGTCTTTAAATGCTTTTTTTTTTTGTTCTCACCTCAACAACATTCAACTTTTGGTCACAGGGGACCAAAGACGTCACATCTATTAGCACTGTAAAGGGAACTGAATCTAAACCTATGTTCCATAGCTTCTTTATAACGTTTACGTAACATTATATATCAAACTGCTCCTTAATAGGAGTTCATTTTTAATATTTCAGCGTTTGAACATTTTGAATAATGTGATGAACTGACTGAACCGAGTTATATGTGGAGAAGGACCTCTGCAGGTCCTCTCTAAATCAGAGCTGCTGACAGCTAATTCCACACATTGTGCTGCCAATTTGTCTGAAGCTAAAAAAAACTGAATAAACTGAAGGTGACATTGTACTTGACATGGGGCTGGAGTTTCACAGCTTAATCTTCTCTATCGCTCTCTAAAAGTTATCGACAGGAGAGGGGAATTTCAGGTTTGTGACATTTCTGGATTTGGATGTTGTTGTTTTTGTACATGTACTCATTCATAGGTTAGTTAAATACATTTATATTTAGATATATTTTGATTTGGGCAGATGTTTTTACCCTAAGTGTTATATGTGGGATCTCCGGACAGTGTCTTGGCTGCTGAGGACCACCTGTGACCTACTGACCGACCCAGACAGCGATCGCTAGTCTGTGGATTTACATCCATTCAAAGCCTCTAATGAAGAAAAGCAACAAGGACGAGGGGTGTGGAGAGAGAGTGCAAAACAGGGGAGTGCTGAAGCTGCAGAATTACTGAGTGGTTTAGTGGCTGCTGTAATAATACTTATGCTGGTTGTTAAGCCGCTCGGGGCGGGGAGGAGGGAGGAGGGAGGAGGGAGCAGGGTAGGAAGGGAGGAGGGAGCAGGGAGGAGGGAGCAGGGTAGGAAGGGAGGAGGGGGTAGAAAAAAAAGCCTCTCTGGCTGATCCTCTGCCCTCCACAGCCCCCAGATGCAGAGGCTGTGGAGGGCAGGCTGCATATTACTACCACACTATCAGCGCCATCATCACATGTGCCCCGGGCTGCTAACGCTAATGTCATTACAGTGGCTTTGAGGACACGAGCACGCCAGACTACTGGCCTGCGAGGCAGAGCAGCACGGGCTGGTCAGAGTGTGTCCCGGCCGGGTCTAAACCTACTTACATCCAGCCTGAAAGCAGATGGTAGTTGTAGCAGTGTGTGAGTATGTGACTGACCGTGTGTGTGTGTGTGTGTGTGTGTGTGCTACCTTAATCTGCTGTCTGCGCAGCATGGCCAGCTCCCTCATGTCTCTGAAGGGCTGCAGCAGGTAGTGGTAGAGCTGCGTGGTGGCCTCCAGCAGCTCTCCGTACGCCTCGTCCTCCTCGGGGTACACCTGCAGCAGCTCCACCATGCTGTCCATGGCGCGGTGCTTGTCCAGCACCTGAAACACAGAGGGCCACGTTAGCTCACGCTCCTCCTTTAGGCCTCCATCATAGTGCTGTGTGCACTCCTACTTGGGGAGTACAGCTGTGGGACAAAACACCCACGAGAGAACGAGTGAGAGAAGTAAACAGTGAAGGCAGCTGCAGCTCCAGATTCTGAGTCAGGAACAAGGTGAGAGGCTACGCTCTTCAGAAGGAATGTAAACTCACGCCATCATCCATGTCAGTGGAGCAAAACCAATGTGTAGTTGCCAGGTAAGCATTAAAGGGCGTCAGATCTATCTGATCCCATCTGTCCCACTAAACATAAACTTGCGGCAGCTATCAACCTGTTTGTAATGTTTCTGAAAATGCGATAAAAGAGCAGATGAAAAGAATACAGAAAGAATGTGAGGATGCTAAAGCTGCTGCGGCTAACACTCATGCTAAAGCTAAAGCTGTTAGAGCTATTAAAGCTGTTAGTTATCAGTGGGGTTATCAGTATTGCATATCACTATTTACTTTGTTTGAAACAAGAACAGTTTATTCACGTTTACTTTTATTTACAGTTACTTAGATGGTAGTTCTCCGGTCCAGATGGTAGTTGAATGTAAAGATTGCTAAAATGTCAAACATATAGATCAATAAAATGACAAACAGCCCTGCGGTAGAGGCTAAATCTGTGGCTGCTGAACGAGGTCTTTGCGTGTGGACGTCTCCTCCTTAAACACATTGAAGCAATGAAACACTTTTCAGATGCCATTAGAGCATGTCCGCAGTGTGCAAACGGAGACAAAAAGCTCTTTGAAAGCTTCACGGAGCAGAAACCCAACCCCGCTCTCCGAGAGGGAGAGCGAGGGCCGAGCATGTGCGTGTGGTCAGGGCTGATGCGGTGAAACGCGGCTTGGGGAGTGAAACACAATGAGAATAAGTTGAGCCGGCCCGTTGCCGATTCACACCGCGCGGCGTCCACAGACGGCTCATTGTTGGGGGGGGGGAGCGCCGTCACCACGGCTTTTGTACGCGCCAACACAATCCATACTCGCAGCGCGGGGAGAAGCCGAGGCTCCGATTCATCGGCCACAATACGCCTCCTTCACTTCAGCCTCGGACGGGGCCGCGACGTAGCGGCGGCGCTCCCACCTACATCGCACAGCGCCGCTCTCCCTGAGCGCGGCCACACACGCGAACAGAGACTCTTACACATGAACGCTGCCGGTCCACAGCGCCCCGGGCCCGGGCGGCGGGCCGGACACTGAGCGATTCAGCTCGGACACTGCTCCTTCTGTTCGCCTCCCGCCCGGGTCGCCCCTGGCAACCGCCGCCCCGCCGCGCACCGGGGTCCCGGCCCCTGCACGCGCCGCTCGGCCAGGAAAAGCCCCGGGATCAAGCAGCCCAGGCCCGGGGACGAGGCTGAGCCGGGGGGAAAGCACCCGTGCCAGAGTGGGATTGAGGGAATAAATCACATCACAACCCTGGACGAGCCTCTACTACAGCCACGAGAGACGGAGACGATTATCTATAGAGGGGCTGGAGAGAAGGACTAGCTTCACCTAGTTAGACATCTACAATCAAGATACGAACGAAAAGATGGAAGTTAAAAATGAGGCGAAAAGGAGGTGCAAAAGACTTGTGTCAATACAAAGTCATGTAAAACCATAAAACTATGTTAGGCCCAGTGAAGCACAAAGACATGTAAGGTCATGTAAGGTCACCCAATGTAGTGTTAAGTCATGCAAAGTCATATTTCAGTCAGTGTTTCTATCTTCAAGTCCTCCGGTACCCCTGCCCTGCATGTTCTGGATGTTTCCTAGACTTCATCTCAACGCGTGCGTCATCATCAGGCGTCTGCTACACGCAGCTTGATGATTGGTCGACCGTTACCACCGCATTAATCATCTAAAGTCACGTAGAGTCACGTGAAGTCAGGTAAGGCGATGTAAAGTCATGTAAATGAATGCAAAGTCACATCAAGTCGGGTCGGGTCAGGTCACGAGAACTCGAGCAACATGTGTGAGTGCGCGGTTGCCAGATGTGCATGAAAGGGCATGTGTTCAGACACTGGGTGTGACATTACCACCGCTAAAAATAGTGTTGTAAAAGTACTTTTCTGATGAAACCATCATTCCATAGCTTCTGTATAAAGGCCAGAAAACGAGGATAAATTCTCCACTCTAAGTGCTTTCCAAACAATCAGCTCTATCCCGGTTCATCGATAACCTGCTGGATCAGAAGTTGGGAGGCTGCTCTTCTGCCAGTGGTGAGAAACGCAGCGCTTCCATGACTTCCTGGCCGTTCTCAGAGCAGATGGCCATCAGGTAATCAACGAAAATAATCCGCAGATTAATGGGTAATGAAAGCCAGCTTCAGTCCCGAGCTGGAGCTGCAGCCCCGGCCTTTGCAGCCTCATGTGACTCTGAAGCCGTTCTGGAATCAAAGGCCTCGCGTCACTTCATAGATCTCTCCTGGACGAGGCCGCCGGCTCCGCGCCCTCCAAACACAAGCACGGTAATCACGGAGCAGCGGCGGCTGAGCCCTTCCGCCTTCATTTCAGGAGAAACAAATGTGCGTCGGCTAAAAAAGAAGCCGTCTCGTCTCCAGAGTGCAAATGTAAGGGCGTAATTACAGGATGGTATAGAGCTGCAGCCCTGTTATCCAGCCTGTCGGCACTGGATCTGCTCGCTCTCCCTCTGCCTTCTAATCGAACTATCTCGCAGGAGGCACACGCCTCGGCCCGAGCTGAACACTCTCTCTTTGAAGCGCCATCTATGAGCCGTAAAACCTCGGATTGGGTCCAAACAGAAATGCCATTTGCGCCCTCCGCCAACTCTGCAGAACCGCAGACGGAGACGCCGGGGGGGAGGTGGGTTCAATCCGTGTGAGGTGAGGAGGTTTTTCCTCTGCA
The DNA here is from genome assembly GCA_029224185.1 of Karalla daura. Lineage (NCBI taxonomy): Eukaryota > Metazoa > Chordata > Actinopteri > Chaetodontiformes > Leiognathidae > Karalla > Karalla daura. The sequence goes on along the minus strand of CM055201.1, from coordinate 21,691,747 downwards.
GATGATTCGTGTGGAGGATTAATGACATCTGTACTGATAGCAGCCAGTGCTCCGTACACACAGGTCACAGATGAGGGCACGGGGGTCAGGCCGACACGTGTGTTTTCTGTGGCTCTCTGCCTGCGTTTGGTGAAAGCACCGAGTGAACGTATCGCTACTTTAAAGGACGAAACGAGGGAACGAATGAACTCCACAGAGTGGTCACATGGCACAGAGACGATCACCAGAAACTCGAGACACATACATTCACAATGTGGTCCCTACTAACCCTACTAACTCCAAATAAGAGTGAAAAAACATCATAAAAGTGTCCTCTTCTCTCTTCACTTCTCTTTTTTCCTTTGTTTTAACCCTCGTAATAACTGAAGCACTAGTGCTGTCCCTCTATTGTCCCTCAAGTTACTTTGGACAAAATTCTCTGCCAAATAAGCAGATGTAATGTGAATGTATTAAGAATGTTTCTGGTTTTGGCTACGAGCAGCAGGAAGTTACTGGCTATCATAGCAACGGTTGTGGTGCATCCAGACTGTATAATAACGTGGACCCAACTACTTGGTGACTATGAACAGAACTAATGACCAGCTCTAACCAGCTGGTTGTTGCTGCAGGCCTGGTTTACACGTTGACTTAAATAAACTGTGATCTGGGTCGCACGGGAACATTTACGACTGGCTCACCATCACCTGTGACCCAGGGTCACTGCACTCGGCATCAACACTCTATAAAAACCTTGTTAGGTTCCACTCGTGACTCAGTTACACACACACACACACACACACACACAGAGGGACTCTGAGAGTGGTGTTCAGGTTTTATCCCTCGGGCAGAGAGAATTGGGCACAGGCTTAGGACAGATAATTAGATTGAAGTGATAAAGCACCAGTGTTGGTTGGAGCTGAGTGGAAACATCTCGACTTGAAGCGTTTTCTTTGTTAATAACACGATGATTTCATTGTGTTTCTGCCTCACACAGAGACTTAAGGGTCGGGGGGGTAAAGTGTTTCCCTGCGTCAGCGTGTTAGCCGGGTCCTGCTGAACCACAGGTCACAGGTGAGTGAGGTCTGCAGCTCTCGCCGGGTCGATCATTGACAGGTACACGTCCTGAAGTCGTGCAGTTCAGCACTGGTCTGTATTTGTGTGTTTTTGACCCAGAAACAGAGATCGGGCCGTGTCTTACGACACAGCAAGGATTCTCCAGCTGCTCTGCATCCACACCAGTGAAACCATCTGTGCATCTTCACTGTGCTCACCATTCGATTACAAATGGGGACATCTGACATGTGAAGAGTTCAACAAAATGTCGTTTTCTTAATCGCATCTTTTTGCTGATGCTAGCGACCACCAGCTAGCAGCAGGACAGGGAAACGTGAGCATGGACGTGGTAACACTGCGGTCCATACCTGGCTGCTCTGGTTCCTGATGGGCACAGAGCCAACGAGGCTCCTCCCAGTAGCGCTGCGCTTCTGCTTGCTTCTAATCACATAATATCTTAATCCCAGTCTGTGGTCTCGTCTTCACACTGGGGCAGAGGAGCTGCATACTGTATGAGCACTCTAGATGCTCTCACTCTACATCAGATCGTTGATTTGTCCTGATTACAGCTCCTGTTATTGCTTCTTGAATATTTCATTTCAAGGATCATTGTTTTTGATGAATTTTGGTCGTTCTATCTAGGAAAAAACAGAGAATAAAGATGGCAACGAGCGACAGAAACCGTCCTGCGATAAATAAAACCTCTGTTGGAACTGGACACGATGTGGTCTTTGCCGCGGCTCTGGATTTCATTATACTCTGATGTGTTTCAAATTTCGTGTTCCTTCGTGCTTCCTTTTCCCCTAAAAGGCATCGACCAAAATATGAGAAACATTCCACAATCAACCGAGCATCTCGGAGCGCAGACGTGTTTGTTTCGAGGCCCTTTAATGAGGGAGTCGTGGGAAATTAACGCCCATGAACATGGAGAGCCAGGAGCATGAAGCTTTGGTAATTAATGGGCAGCTAATTCACTGATTTACAACATTTATACTGGTAATCTTAATTATATTGGTTATCCTAATACAAGGCTATTATATGTTAGAATGTATATTATTCTAATATGTTTCAATACAAGTATATGTTCTCATATTTATACATATATGTTTAAATATATGTGGATATGTATTATATACTGTGCATATTTATATACATTTATACATATTTGCTGGGTTTGTCACTATCCATCAACAAATAGATATTCTTATAGAAAAAAAAACAAACCAGTAAGTGTCTGAACATCTCTTAGTGGACCTGCAACTGTATGTTTATCTTTAATCTTTTATATAATTATTTATACAATGCGACATACACTTGCCAGTCTTACCAAATTGTACCAAATTATGTTGTGAAAATGAAGAAACTTGATAAAATCAGATGCGACCAAAACCACAACTACTTCCTCCCAGAGATGTTGATAGATAAATCAGCAAATAGTTTCCTCTTGGTTTTTGCCAAAATCTTGAGATAAATGTTGGCAAAAACAGAGGAAGTGAAAACATTTGTGATGATTTGTGTTCAGACTTCAGAGCCGGTCACTCATCTACAGAACTCCCCCTCGACATGGACGGAGAACAAACCGTGGCTTGTGGAGCTGGATGCACGTTTCCAGCTCTGTGTGTGTGTGTGTGTGTGTGTGTGTGTGTGTGTGTGTGTGTGTGTGTGTGTGTGTGTGTGTGTGTGGACCGAGGGCTGAGACCATCCCAGCAGCTGCGGTGACACATCGTTTCTGAGGCTCCACCTCTGATTGTTCTGCTGTGTTTCTATGGGACTACCCCTCCAGAAAAAAGAAAAAGGAAAAGGTTCAGCCAACTGGAGTGTGATGTCTGGCCAGAGCGGCTCATGTTACAGGCCTGAGAACGTGCAGCAACAGATGGTAGATCACAGGAGGGGGGAGCGCAGGGGAGGGGGGACAAAGGAAGAGGAGGAGAATACACAAACCATGAGGCTCAATTATGCTCCAAAAACTACATGTTCTGTGGGATCTCACCAGTCTGCGGTTTGTCCTGACCCTCCCAGAAAATACCTCTCTCCATAATGGCCGGTTCACGTTAGAGTGGACCTAGACTGTTTCAACATAGAAGCTATGGGGTCAGTGGTTTCATCAGAATTAGCTTTTACAATCCTATTTTTAGACGTGGGAATAAAGCGCTCTGTTTCAGACCTCTGTTACAGACCTGCTCAACATGGGACTTAACAATAGTTCCCAGATGTTAGCAGCTAATGCTAGCAGCAGAATATTATGACTGTCATCGAGATTTGAGGGCCTAAAGAGTTGTATATTCATGTAATTTCTGACTATTTATTACCAAAAGTCATGCTTCAGTGAACATGGATTTGACTTTCCTGCAAAGAGCTTTGAGGGAGCACTTTAAGTTCTGTATTTTAAGTAAAAGTGACAATAAAGCACTTTTGGCTGACGTATGTACAAGGACAGAGTGAGTTTATACATATCAGGTTCATCATTTTTTTATCTATTTCAATATCAGAAATGTGTATCAGGACGTGTTGCTCGTCTTATTTCAGGTTGCTTGAGTCTAAATATGAGCTCTAAATACATTATATGAGCTCTAAATACATTATATGAGCTTTAACTATGAACTGCAGCAGGTTGCTGATTTCCCATCGTTTTGTCAGCACTTTGTAACTGTTTTCTGATCTTTATATTGAGACGCACCGACACCACTTTGCACCTCTGTTATCAGTGTTTTCTGAGGTTAGAAGATAAAAAAACTGATGATTTGAACCAAAAAACCTGACTCAAACTGTGTGACAGTGAGTATATTTACAGTGAAATTTACTGGGTGCACTGTGGGAAATGTAGTCTTTTGGTTTGAGGGACGATGTCCTCAAGAACAGAAGTCCTTCTGTCTTCATCTTTACCTCCTCAAGACTACACTTCCCATAGTGTACCCAGTGAATTACTTGGCATGTATATCAACTACTACTAAGCTTTATTTATTTAGCAAGGTACTTTAAAGAAAGTAAAATAAAGTTGAGAAGCCATTTGGACAAAACATGGGTGGGTGGTGGTTCCAGGTTCCAGGTCACAGCATCATAAGCTGTAACCACACCATAACTACCACACTGTTACCATTAATAACATTATGAGTACAACTAAATGAAGAAATGATAGAAAACAAAGATTGGATTGGAAGTGTGATGCTTGTTCACACATTGAGAAAGCGCCAACATTGAAACATCTTCCAGAAACTGACAGAAGTAGAGTTACTTTCCAGACTACATCCCCCATAGTGCACTTGGTAGGTTTCAATGGCAAAACATCTTCAACAGACCTTCTACAGACCTACTATGATATACTTAGATATATATACATACATATATACCTGAATGCTGAGGACCTTGACAGACACATGGGAAATGTAGTGTTTGTGGTTTGGCTTCAGGCTCTGTTGCTCTCCTTAGAACATCGAGTACCTCTCAGTTAGAACTCACCTCCTGCATGCGCCTCTTGGCCCTCTCCAGGGCATCTTCATAGCCCTTCTGCCTCAGCTCGCTCAGGCTCTCGTAGTAGTCCTCGGAGTCGTCTCCTTCAGAGAAGAGCACCTGTGAGAGGATCTTCCAGCCGCAGGTGTCCAGGGCATGCCCCAGGTACACCTGCAGCTGGTAGCACAGGGCGTCCGTCTCCCGCTGGGACACCCCAGGAGACCCGAACAGCACCGTCCACACCCCGGACTGCTCCTCCGGGAAGGACGGCAGACAGGGCTCCAGGTCCGAGTTGACCGCACACAGCTGGAGGTGAGCAGCCCTCAGGTCCTGGAAGGAGAAGAGACCGGCCCAGCTGAAGTCCTCTCGAAAGATCTCGCAGTCTCCCACTACTTCTCCAGCATCGTCCACTAGAAGCAGGTCCAGGTCCAGCAGTTTTGGAGGGACAACATCCCAGGACTCAAGCACCTGGCTCACGCACTCGGACGTCTTGGATCCGGACACCTTCACCCCCTTTGTTGTGGTTTTACCTTTGGGGACCGAGTGAGGTCTCCTCCAGGCTCCGTCTTTGCTCTTGGGACTTTTCGCGTGTTTGTCCGAGAGTTTCTCGTCCTGGTCGTCCAGGAAGGTGCTCCGTCTCTGCACGGTTCTGTTGTGGCATGTTATGGCGAACTTTCCCTCGACGTCGTTCCAGGCCACGATGAAGACGAATTTATGTCTCTCTTTCTCGTCGAAGACTCGGGGTCGCACCGACACCCACTCGGACTCCAGGTTCTCCTCCATGGTGAAGGACATCTCATCCGGGCAACTGGAGGAACGGCTCCTCGGTTCGAGAGACGTCACACCACGGAACAATAACAATAACAAAAAAAACAACAACAACAACAAGGGGGGGCTAGCGGCTACAGTTAGCGGCTAACGGGTCGGTGCGCACTCGGGAGGGGGAGAAAAAGTCAGACTCGACGTAGCGTTGCGTCGAGATGATGGAATTAGTCCCGGCGATGAAACAAAGACAGTCGGACTTCCCGGTGTTCAAAGACAAAGACATGTAAAGTTCACACGGTGGCACGAGCGCGGACACTGCGGCGTCAACGCTGACAAAAGCAGGGCTCGGTTCCGCAGCACCGGGGATGGGTACCGTCGGTTGTCATGACAGCTGTCGTTACCGTTTACCGTTCAAACTGGACGTCGGGCCGTTAGTCGCTGCGCTCGCGTGCGCTCGCTCGCCCCCTCGCTCGCTCTCCGTGTCGCTCTTTGTCCGCGCGCAGACAATGCGGAGCGGTCGCGCGGCTCTGCTCAGCTCGGCTCTCTGGTGTCACGTGCGAGCTTGTGTTTACAAGCAGCGAACGTGCGCGTTGTCGAATCCAGGGGAGGGATTTAAACCAGGGATGCGTTCAGGGACTGCGGTGAGAGTAGGAAATATGAGAGTCGTTGTTTCAATGTGCAACATGGAGAGATTTAGATGATTTGGCAAAAATAACGTCAGATATTCAATGACAAACGTTGTAAATGGTTTACAATTAGTATTAAATGCTACACAGATAGAGCAGAAGCGAGGTTAAAATAATGAAAAGGTGCAAAATGTATGTGACGAAAAAGTTTACAAGGAAAGAGGGAAACGTAAGGGAGTAAAAGAATAAGGGATATGAACATACAGACAACCACATAGCTAGCCTAGACAGAGACAGACAGATAGTTGGACGGAAAGAAAGGAACATTTTCGACCCTTTTAACGTTTTACCCTCAGATAATTCAGTTTCCAGTTTAGAATACCATACATGCGAAATACTTTGTGAGAAAAAATAAACTGACAAATGGTAGAAAACTGGGGATTGAATAAGACCTCGATTCTTTGTATACTGAGGGAACAACAATGTCGCGAGGCCTTTGAAACTTGAAACGGACGAACACTTTTCCTATGTCACGTGAAGGCAACACACTATTCCCGTTATTAAAACCCTTTTAAAACAAAGCGTCAGCGACAGTAAATGAATAAACATGATTTTATATACGTTTTGCCAAATATCTGTTCGTTTTCCTTCGTTCTCATTTGTTTGTTCTTTGTCTGGACAGAGCTCGTCGTGCACGAGGAGCATAAACATCTGCACGTGGGCAAATCCACGACGTCAGCACGCAGAGAACGTGACGACGGCTGGCTACAGTAGGGCGAGACGAGCAGGTCAAAAAGGACAGAACGCGCAACATTTATTTTTCCCATTTTATTCTGTGTCCATTTAAAAAAAATATACATATATATATGTATTCTCATAGAAATCTATTATCCGTGGGCTTTATGTTGTTTTTATAGTTTCTCTAGTCTTGATGCATTTTCTGTTCTTGCTTTCACAACAAAATTAAATCTCTGACACTTTGTTTTATTGGTAAATTGGCAGATCGAAAAAAATGAAAAACTACAGAAAAAACTATTCTTTTGTCAAAGAATAAAAATCTTTAAAAAGCCAACTAATGGAAATAAGAAAACAATCAGAAATCAGGTGGAAAACCACAAAAAAAGAAACAGAAGTAAAAGTAGAATATAGAGTAGAATAAAGTAGAAGAGACTGCATGTTACATAGCAATACAACATGTAGCATATGATGTGGTGATATCGTAATCAGTATATCTGTAACTAATCAATAAACTTTGCCTATACATAAAGTGAATATTTAGAGATACAATATGATTTGGTTTTTGATTCCAGGATTTAAAGAAAAATAATAACTTCTGATGCACTCAATAGGCTTGTTATTACTTTAGAAACAGTCATTATGAGCACATTTCCTGTCTTTGTACTCAGACTTCTGGTGTCAGGTCTCAGGAGTCAAAAAATATGTTGATGGGTGTGTTGGGAAGGTTTTAAATACAGTTCTGGATGAAGGTCACACATGACACAACATTTCCACTTCACTGTGTAGTGTATATATCTAAGAATAAACACAGGAAATCCCATCTCTATTTGTACATGCAGCTTAAAATACACACAAAAACAGTCATGAACCAGAGCTCTGAAAGTTTCTGCAATGATTCTCAACACACTAACAACGTATTTCTGATTTTCTGATATAAACTGCATATTTGATTTAGAACCAGAAAAAGAGCAGCATCTCTGAATGCTCTTAGATTAGACATTTCTGTCCACTAGATGGAACACTAGACCCTCCCAGTTCAGCTCTGCTTGGTTTCACTTCGAGGCAGAACAGTGGCTCAGTGGTTAGCAGTCACCTCACAACAAGCAGTCCACCGGTTCAGAGTCTGAACAGATGATTCTGGGGAGGTCACATGTTCCTATGTTCAAGTTGGTTTCCTTCTAGAAGTACATTTATAAAAGTATACAAAAACACTGTAAATTTCCCTTCAGTGGGAGTGTGATAATGAATGTGTGTCCTGTGATATATTGTCTGATTTCACCTCATCTGTGCTGGAAATAGACTTCCTGCAATCGTACTGGACACAAAGCAGTTAAGATAATGGAAACTACATTTTTAAGGATATTTTTAGGGCTTTTCAAGGTCTATTATTTGATAGGACAGCTATAGAATGACAGGAAGTGGGAAGAGAGGGGCATTGACATGCAGCAAAGGGCCGACATCTGGGTTCAAACTGGGGCTGCTATAGTGAGGACTGCTCTACCCACTCAACTAAACAGCCTGGAAACTGCAGATGGGATTAAAAACCAAACAGCAACATCTCTGAAGACACTTCCAGAAGTCTTTCTGACCACTAGATGGAACACTTGGCCCTTCTAATGCTGTCGTTTTGTATCAGTCTCTCACTGGGTATGACTTCGACGGTTTCTCCCATGCATTTCTAAGCCAATAGGACAGGGGTAGGGAACCTGTTCCATAAAGAACCGTGTGGCTGCAGGTTTTTGTCCCGACCTATCCAGCGCAAAAACCCACAGCCACATGGCTCTTTGAGGAACAGGTTCCCTAATCCTGCAATAGGAGATTAAACTGTCCCCATGTGTGTACAATCTGGTACATAACTTTTAAGATTTGGAAAAAACCAATCGAAGTAAAAAGGAAAAACCAAGTGAATGTATTCCTCAAATCATTTAAGTTACCCTTTTGATGTGCATTTGAAATATTAGGGTAAATAAGAGTCTGAGCACAAAATTCATTTCAACCACAAAAAAAAAAAATTTGGAGTCTAGTGAGTGATCAAGTGAGTCAAGACAAAAGACATGCACACTGATTTTATAATTTGAGAAGTTTATTACACATCAGTCAAGAAGACATGAGGCACTTTTGGAGTGTTTACGACGTTACATGTTTGCATTCACAGCTGCTTTGTTTTTTTTTTCTTTTTCTTTCCTCAGTCACAGCGACTTTCCTACTGCTCGCAGCTGTGAGAAACAGGCACTTGTTTGGTTAAAGCTGGAAATCTGAAGTGCGGTACATGATACCAGGCTTTCCAGAGAGTAAATATGGTCCTACAGAGATAGAAACTTCAGCATTTGGATTGCTCCGCTGGCACGCAGCATGCCACTCCTCGGCTTCCTCCTCCTGCTGCTCAGTGGCTCTTGCTGGCCTTGTCGAAGAGCTCCTTCAGCTGCTCCTTGGTGGTGGCCTCCTTCTGCTGCATCAGGTCGGCGTGGCCCTTGGTGACGCCCCAGCCGTCTGGCATAGACATGGACGGGCAGAGGGGACGACCGGACGCAGGTTTCAGGGTCTCCCAGTAGTCACGGCGAGCTCTGCAGAGGGGAAGAAGAGGAGGAAGAGGAGTCAGGTCGTCTATACTTCACACAGACGCAGCATGGATGCTGTAAGAAGAGGAGGAGGAGGAGGTCCCACCTGGCTCGGACCCACGGCTTGGTGTGCATTTCCAGGCCGCTGCCCCAGAGTCCGTGCTTGTCGGAGCCGGCCGGCAGGAAGCCCCTCTCCTGCTGCAGCTCCTCGGCCAGAGCGCGGATGTGGTAGGGTTCAAAGCCGCAGCAGCCGCCGATGAAGCGGATGCCGGCGTTGTAAGCTTCACGGGCGTATTTCTGCATGTCCCATCTGGTCAGGATCCTGGGCTCCAGACCTGGAGCAAACACAAATGTTCAGATTTCAGACAGATTGCAGACAGATGATAGTCTCACTAAGACACTGTCGTAAATATAGATTTTGCCTTAACATGGATAAAGGTCATATCGGGTATAATTGATAAAACCTAGAGTATTCCCATCTAAATCACATGATGCAAGATGGAGACAAAGAGGAGGAAAAGGAACTTTTGGGATGAGGCAGAAACTGGGAAAACAACTTTCTAAACAAAATCGAAACTGCTGGAAGGTTATTACGCTACGCTCCAACTTTCCCACATGTTTCTGAAGGAATGGAATGTGAGCGTGACATGAATCCTCATCTGCTCCCCAGTGTGTGAACCGGGATATTCAACAGACGGCTCAAACGTCGTGTTTGGACCCGTCTCCTCCGGGATGTACGTACTGAAGGGGAACTCGGGCAGGTCGATGAAGCCCTGGCAGTTGCAGTCGGGGGTGTGGTAGGCCAGCGGCTGGCTCATGTAGTGAGCCTTCAGCCCGGCCTTCTCCACTCCCTCCTTCATCAGCTTCACAGTCTTCACACATGTCTCCGGGTCAAAGTGGCAGTTGATGCCCACGATCTGAGCTCCTGCAAACCAGGAGGAGAAGAAAACGGGGTTCGTCAATCACAGTTGATGCAATTGAAACTGAAAAAAAGAGGAAACCACAACAAAGTCAAAGATTTCAATTTCATCCATTTTCAAGACAGAAGTTAACATTCAATAAGTAAACCTGTCTCTGGACTTCAGGTAGTTACAGATATGACCCAGAATCTGCAGAAAAATTCAGTAATGTGGCAGATGTGAACTTCTGCAGTCTTCCTTCCATATCCACTAGATGGCGGCAAAGTCATATTTTCACATCCTAGTGAAACCATAGAATCAGTTCAGCCTTCCTATGGTAGGAGTTACTGCTACCGCAACGCCTTCAAATCTTTGAAAAAATTCATAGTTTCATCAAACTTGGGGAAACAACTGAAAACCAAAGAGCCACAGATCGACTGATTTCAGTTTCTACAGCAACAAGCTGCCAGTCGCTGCTGGTTTATCAGTGGCAGCGCAGACTGGAATAAAACCGCCCTGCATCAGAGTTCATGCAGTTCAACAGCTGCAAGACGTCTTCTGTCCTTATCGGAACGTTCGTTCATCACATTCCTAGAGGAGTTTCAACCTCAGCCTCTCTAACTGAGGGTTTCAGCTGCGTGTTCCTTCATTCCCTGCCACTTCAGACACTCGACCACGACTCCAGAGGAGGACAGAGCCTCATGTCGCACCGGCTTTGACGAGTCTGACGGCACACTCTCCGGGGCCGACGCCGTTCAGGTCTCCCTCGGGGCCGATGCACAGAGTGGCGGCCACGGGCTTGCCGGTGGTCTTCAGCACCTCCACCGCCCACACGGCCTCCTCCACATGCTCAAAGTACTGCAGGAGAAACAAGGGGAGGCGCTGTAGTCTCAGAGAAGAGCTGCTCGAAATGACACCTGAAACGCTCTGAAACTTCAGGCAAAACTGCATTAATCTAGCAGGCTGGGTTAGCAGGGCAGATTACCCACAATGCATCTGCAGTGGTGGTTTCTAAACTGTGACCGAGTTTCCTGTGGGGTTTGAGCTGTAAAGATGTCACCTGACGACAAATTTGACCAGAAAACATGACTCCAACTGTCAAATATGGAGAATGTTTAGCATGAAATTTGTATTTAACTTGTGCGACGACCCGGCTTTTGTTCGTCGAGCCGACGGTTACACACCTCTGCGATCAAGAAGTCCACGTTCTTCTTGACAAACACGTCGATCTGCTTCTTGAACACGGCCTTGACGTCGTTCTCGCTCTTGCAGCTGAGGTAGGAGGGCGTCTGAGAGACGCCGCCCGCCACCAGAGCGTCGCCCTCATCGGCCACCTCCCGGGCCAGGTCGCAGGCTGCCTCGTTGATCTGCTCACCCTGGAAGAGGAGGAGGAGGAAGAGGAGGAGGAGGAGGAGGAGGAGGAAGAGGATACAACACGTCACAGCCAAGCAGAAGAACCTGTTCCTGGGCTCTGCCGCAGGTGGTTGGTTTCCTGCCAGCTCTGCTGAGGCTTCAGAACAGCTGCAGACGCACGCACACACACTTAGACCCAGCACAGTGCTCCAGTGGTTAAAGGAGTGCTCAGACTGTAAAAATACTGAGAAATGTGTCTTAAAAGTACCACTTTAACCACCCTACTGAGAGAAATGTTGCATTTTTGACCTGACCTTAAGTACATGGAGTTGAAGGTGCTTTTCTAAGTGTTGTAAACTCTTCAAACCCTCATTGTAAATATGTACATTTCTACAGTTGATGCCACTGGCGTCATTTGCATTTAACATTCAGCAACGACTTCACTCATAATCTTTATCGGTTGCTTCAAAGATAAAGCTTTTGAAAGGCATTTTTGCATAAGACGACAATGGTTTGGTTAGATAAGATCTCCAGTTACCTGAATTCACCTTACTAATACTTGTATACACGGTACAGTGATGGTATCGTGGACTGGTTTCTCAGTTTTAATGCAGTCTGTGCTACGTGATGTTCATGTCACCTGTGTAGAAGAGCCATTTAACATTTTCAACTTTTCACACCAGTATTTTAGGAGCATGTGCACCTGGTTATCACTGACGCCCTTTCTGTGTTTAGCACCTACAACGATGCACATGATAATTTTCTTACTTTTATCTTATGCTTTTGATTCATGTCTGGGCATCTTCCTCATTCTATCGACCTGGGCCCTAGTGTAGTACAGCACACACTTCTTTAAAGCAAAAGTATGCAGTTTGTTGATATGATCAAGCAAACTATTGTCTGTGGGCGCTGACCCTTATACATCTATACATGCCTGTTTTTGTTGGGAAACATGAAGGCAGCACAGTCAAAACAGCTCATTATCTTATCTAATCTCACATTAGCAGTCTAGAAATGCAGTAAGGTAGACATACAGGAAACAGTAGAAAGACTCCATCAATAAGTCTAAGGTACTGGAGTATTGAAGTACTCTGAACTTTGTTACAGCCCTGCAGCGCACTACTCACAGTGAAGCGCTGGGTGTTGCCTCTGTTCTCCAGTTTGTCGTCGCTTGCATAGAAGGTGAAGGTCTGCATGACATTGGATCCAGCCCTCAGGAACTCTCTGTGCAGCTGGCGCACTGAGACACAGCATGCAGGGTTAGAGATCAGAGGAGACCCAGCTCTACACACTCTTCATGTCTTCATGAGGTGTGATCATGTAATGGTGGATGGAGGTGGAGGTAGTGGAGGTGCTGGAGGTACCTGCTTCTGGGTGCTCTGCAGCCGCCTCGGGAGTCCAGGGTCCCGCCTTGACGTAGCCTCTCTTCTCCAGGGCGAAGACGAAGCCTCCATCGCCGATCACTACCTCTCCAGCCTCCAGACGCTCCAGGATCCCCTGCACGTGCGCACACACACACACACACACAAACACACACACGCAAATCAATCAGCACACCTGTGTTGCATTACCTGCGCGCAGGTAGCTGCAGATGCGCCTTTTCCTAGAAACTTTCCCCTAACATGCAAACTGTTAAAGAATAAGTTAAAAAGTGGCGCTAAAAGCGTGCATCCTCGCACACTCGACGCACCTTCTTTGCTCCAGCTGGTGCCATGGTTATTGCAGCAGTGACCGGCCCTGTCTTCTCAGCTACAGCGGCTCTCTGAGCTTCGGAAAGGGCTTGTAAGAGGCATCCATGGCGCATTTATATGAGTGGAGGAGGGTGTGGAGCTCCTGATGTCACCGAGGACCCGCCTGCTCCTCCTCCTGCTCCCCTCCTGCCTCCAGATCCTTCGATGAGAGGCGAGGAGGAAAGGAGGGGGGAGTCTGCACAAGTTTGCACAAGACGAGCTATTGTTCGTGATAGCGCAGAAATATGAGACTCCACGGGATTTGTTTTTTTTATCCGCCTTGCAATAAATCAATAGGTTTGGAGTCGAAGCATAGAGGAGGTTTCATTTTGTTGCATGGTCTTTGCAGATAGTATCGGGGTGGGTAGAGATGCAGGGTTTTTGTATAAGTGCAAAACTATGTGTGGAGCACAACTGAGCTATTTTTGTCTCTCATGCGACCTTTTTTCAGTGAATTAGATGTGAAAGCAGAGATAAAGAACCAGAGGAAGCTCAGAGAGACTCGACTGCTCCAAGTCTCTGCAGGTTTTACTGCCTCAATAAGCAAATAAACTCAGATTAGATCAGAGCGGATGAGAGATGGGAACACATGCACAGGGCTCTGAGAATGGAAGGAACAAAAAAGACTTGTTTTGTTTCTAATAAGACTCTTTAAGCTAATTAGATTCTGTTCCAGGGTCGAAATAAAAAACGAATGACTCTGCAAAGTGGATGGGAAGGGCTCCATCTTGGGACTCACTGTTGGAGAAATCTCAGTAGTTTTGAATTGACCTAAAGTGCTAAAAAAAAGGTTCCAGCTCTGCTTTTGCATGCAGATAAACTCTGATTTGAAACATGCAGACTAAATGAGATATGTTTTTGGTCCTTTTAAGAGTTTTTCAGTGTCTTATGTCCTATTCCAGAATGGAAAAAAAGAAAAGTTAGTTAATCAGAGAGACATTTTAAAGAGTGTTCTGCAAAAACAAAGAGAGGGAGAGAAGAGGAGGAGAGAGATGAGGCTGATTTATTGCTCTGAAAAAGTTTCCTCCACATGAGGAACAGATTGAGTCCTGAGACACAGGCGAGGACAGAGAGGATCACGAGATGAAGTCCCCGCTGCAGAACGAGGACTTGACTTGGTCCTTGTGATCTTTCCTCTCTCACACAGTACCTGTGACTTTCAAGCCAAATTCAGGCCATAAAAAAAACCCTAACTTACAAAGGATCACAGTCGACACACAAAGAGGAGAGGAATTATTTGCACGAGTGAGAGGGAGGAGATGTCACCATCAAAAGGATGTTTAACAAATCGAATCAAAGATTTCATTACGAAGACAAGCAGGAACCGGCTGAGGACAGGTTCATCCTCAGAGGAGCCTTGAAGGCAACATGAAAGACGCTTTGTTAAGGAGAGGAGAACACATGGAATGGAGGACATCTAAGACCTGGCCTGCTCTGTTGTCCCTGGGTCTTCCAAAGCATTTAAATGTGAATTTACATTGGAAATGCACATGGAACTGCCACTGATTTTACTATCTTCACTATCATTATCTTCTACTATCTACACTTAAATGTCAAAATGTTTGTTGATGTTTGATGACATTATTAATCCAAACTTTTAAGTTTTATGACTTTAGTTTACGGCCTACAATATGTCAGATAAGTATGTTTCCCCCTACAGTATCTTTAGCTGAACTAACTTATTGATTTATTGATTAATACTTGACCTATAAAACAATCAACATACTTTTCATATCTATCTATCTATCTATCTATCTATCTATCTATCTATCTATCTATCTATCTATCTATCTATCTATCTATCTATCTATCTATCTATCTATCTATCTATCTATCTATCTATCTATCTATCTATCTATCTATCTATCTATCTATCTATCTATCTATCTATCTATGATAGATGAGGTCTGATTTTGACATTTGACCAAAGGAAAAAAGACTAAATTTCAGGGCTCTTGAGCTTTAACTGTGTTAGAGGTAACTAGTTCCTCTCCACCAGTGATGATCTACTAACCCTTGTTGGGTGCAATAACGAGAAAGGACCAGTCAGGTTCTGGGTTCTTTATACATATCCTCTAATCACCAGTTTACTGTCACAGCAGACGAATAAAAGCAGCCGATCCTCAAAAGAATCAGGATCACTCACCCTGTGACACCTCTGGGCTGTCATTCCTCACCTGTCCACCAGTGGGCCCCAGAGAGTTTCTGATGACAGCCAGCTGTGTGCAGCTGCTCACCTGTCAATCATCACCCTCCTCGGCAGCTTCCTCCAAACCACAGAATCTACATTTCCACACATTTCGACTGAATATGTTAAGGTGTGAGGCCAGGCTGCACCATCAGACCTCTCAGGTCTTCTTGTTACATTAGCTTAAAGCTTCTCACAATCTACGTTATATAATATGATAGAAGAGTGTTCATACTTGCTTAGAGCACCTTTTGTTCTGGTTCTATGTTTCGGAGTCACGCCTCAGCGAGTCCAGTCCAGTCCTGCAGCAGATCCTCTCTCCAGAGAAGACTCCTTACACAGACAACAGTTCAGTTCAGCTTATGGACAATTAAAGCGTGATTCTTCTAGAAACTGGTTTTAGACCAGTTGAATGACAGGAGGACTAAAGCAGGGGAGATTAGAGCTCAGTGGTGCAAATAAACAACAGAATAAAGTGTGTGAAATGTTGAGGAAACTGGTTCACAGAGATACAATAAGAAGGTCATGATAGTCAATGCAGTTTGTACAGAGCATCGCACCAGTAAGGGAAGTGTACAAAACAACATGTGCAGATTCTGCAGAACCTCAGATTTTGCATGTGGTCAATTTTATTAGATTATAGAGTTGTATAAACAGCATGAATCGGCTCACGGTGAACATATGCATCAAAATAAAACACATAAAACACAATAAAACAAGTAAAGACAAAAACACAATATTTGTGTGTTCATGAATGTGATGGATATGGAGATGATACAGAAAACAGCATTAAAAAAAGTTGATTTTTGTTGGGTTTTTTGTACTGGAGTAGATGGGTCTCACTCTGTTTTCAGTCTCATCCAGTGAAAATGTAAAAGTCCGACCAGCGACTCCGTGGAGACCGGCTCTGGATCACCCCCCCCCAGCCTGCTGTTTACGTCTGTGCGTTACCGTGGAGACGGGAGACGTCCAGCCAACACGGCCAGGGTCCGGGCGGGCCGCGGTATGCCGGACTGTCAGCGAGACAAAGCGACACAGTGTGAACCAGAGCGCTGGCTGTGAGGCCGAGACCCTGAAGATTCCTCTCTGCTTCCTCTAGATCCCTGAGAACAGAACCAGGAGCTGGGAGTGGGTCCCCGGCCTGAGGCCAGCACTGCACCCAGAGCATCTACCACTGATCTGGCTCTGGCTGGTTATCACCTCGGTAGGTCAAACGTGGGTTTCCCAGTCTAGGTATGAACATGTTCACCTATAAGTAAAAAAACAAAACAAATAGATATGTTGTAGCCAGGCCTGCAGTCGACCCAACCTCTCTACGAACAGTTTGTGCTTATCAGTAATAACTACTCAGTGTTCTGTTTGAGTGTCATTTTCTGGCCTTTTCCTGGATTTGGGATTCGGGATAACAGCTTAGATTTCAGGACTGTCCCTAATTTTTCAGGAAGCTAGTGGTGTGTGATGTTAGCAGACTTGGTATCGATCTGATACCAGGTAAATACAGGGTCAGTATCTAAAATGTAGATACTTTATAACTCTGTGGGAGAGACTGAGTTGCTATGTTTATGCTGCAGAAACTAGGAGGGTCGCTGGTTGAATCCTCAACTGTTACCAGCCACTTTAACAGCAGCTGTTTTACTATGTTTTATTCCTATTTTAACTCAATTTTAAATCAACTTTCCCCAGACATAATTGGTTGAATCTCCATCTGTTATCAACTGGTTTGTTTCCTCTTTCTCAAACCAATACCCAATGGGAGAAGAGATGGAGATTAGCCGTATGGCTACAATCTCACATGTTTACACTTTGAACGTTCATTATTGCATAATGTCCCATTCATTAGAAATAATAAAGGATGGAGGAGTCGAAGTCTTTGCCACTGTGACCATGAGGTGCTGAATGTGAACATTTATATGAAACTAAATGTTAAATGTTTTATGCAGATGGTGATATGTGAACATCAGGCCGTTTTCTCTTCATTCTAATCCGGTTTAGGTCCTGGTAAACTGTGAAACATGCATGGGAAAATGGAGTTAAAAGCTCTGGGAAATGAAAGAACAGATTTCCCGGCATGTGTTCAGCATTCGGCACAATGAAAACCACAGAGACAGAAAACAGAAGTAAACACAGGAAACATGTAACAGATAAGAAACACACGCAAACACAGAAACAAGGGAGAAACAGACAGAAACCTGCTGCAAACACTGACATGCACGCAAATATTTTTACTTATTATCACAAAACACACACACACACACACACACGTGGCTGCTGCACTCTGAAACAGGAGCGATTCACAGTCCTGACCTGATGGTGGCGCTGGACCAAGACTCAGGACACTGAAAGAAGATTTTTGTGTGAAGTTTGCTTGCTTTTAACATTTGTCTTGAGCAGGTTTCTCTGGTTCCTCCTCCCACACGCATGTCAAAGCCAACTGGAGTCTGTGGAGTGGGAGTGGGAGAGTGAATGGTATGTGTGTGTGCATGTGTGTGTGTGTAGGTGTGTGTGTGTGTGTGTGTGTGTGTGTGTGTGTGTATGTGTGTGTGTGTCCTTTGTCTAGCCTGTATTACGTCCATGCGACCATTAATAACGTATAATGGATGTACAACGAAGTCTCTGGAAAACTTGAGGGAATTTTACCAAATTTCATGGCAATTTCAGTTAAAAAGCAAAAAGAAATAAGAAAAAAGATGAATGAGGGGATCTCCACTTCTTTTGCAACAATTCATCCATTCATCAAAGGAGATATTTCAGGCCTGGATCAAAGTGCTCAACGACTCTCTAAATACGCTTTTACTGTCTCAGACCAGACAGACAGCGTCAGTCTACGGCTCTCCCATGTCGTTGTGTAACTGTACAAAACACACACACACACACACACACACACACACACACACACACACACACACACAGTGTGTTCAGTCTTCCCAGTGGAATGACCCGTGAATGTTGTTCCTCTCTAACAGACCTGGAAGCTCAGGCCTGTCTGTGTCCTGAGAGTTGGTCCAGAGCGGCCGTGAAGATAAGACGTCCGGTTCCAACCTGCTGCAGCCGATCCAGGTGGGTCGGGGGGGTGGGGGTGGGGGGGGACTCTTCACCTCCAGTCATCCTCCTCCTCCTCATCGGGGTCACTGTCACCCTGCAGTCTGACGCTGAAGACGTTTCTGTCTCAGGTTTACAGGCTGAAAAATCCACAAAAATCCACCAAGTGTTGCAGGTTTTAGCCTGAGGTCTGGGGGGAAATGATCCCGGTCGGTCCGTCTGTTACGTAAAGCTCTTTGACATTTGCTTCAAACTTTGTTTGGATTCGTTGCAGTGACTCAGATCTAGTGGTGGGGTAGCTTAACGAACGTCCGTCGCCTCCAACTTTGACTGTCAAGAAATCAAGAACTCGCTCTGAGCCGACAGACACACAATGAGTCGAAGCCTCAGGTCATAAAGTGAAAATAAAATGCATTAAACAAAGTTTTAAAGCCAGTTAGTAGACTGAGATTAAAACCATTTAACTAGCTGTGATTTGGGGCACTTGCACATCTATGAGTTGTCTCTCTATGCGTCTCACAGACAACAAACATCTGAATCCAACTTTTCATTTGCACTGGGATGTGAGGATGGTGTGTTTGGGCCTCAGCCCAAAACAAATAGAAGCTGCTTCTTCTCAACAGCTACACACACACGTATGTCGTAACTTCAAATATTACATAAGTGAACTTATCTAGCTGCGTATCATCTACTTTTCGCCCTTTTTTGTAAACTATCACTGATGTGATTTTGAGTTTTACTTTTACTTTACTTTTAACCTTTTTGCCAAGTGAGAAAAGTAGGTCCCTCCTCAGATAAAGTAACATCATACAGCTCGGTCTTACAGGTCGACCTTTCCCTCTTCTCTCCACTGTCAATCGATCATTTTACAACACCAGATTTTTCCTGTGACCCAAAATAAACAAAACTTGCTCTGTCTGAAAAGCTACAAAAACACAGTGTGATATCATACATTATACAACTCTTCAGAACTTGTCCTCTAACTTTTTACACTCTCAATAAACTGCACCCAATGCACATGCATTCTCATAATACTATGTATGCAAGACTTTTGTTTGTTTCACTTGAATGTAGAACTACTTACTACCGACTAACAGAGTGTTTTGCATGAATATAGAAGCATTTCCTCTCAAATACTCTCTCACATGCATGTTTTAGTACTTGCATGTACATGCATGTTTTAGTAATACATTAATGGGGCTTCAGATTTATAGGGTAGGTGCCTGATCCAGTGGATCATAAAGGCAGAGGTGCTGACATAGAGGAAAAAGTGTTAATTAGTAGTTAGCTTGATGAAATATTGACAGATCCTCCTGCAGGAGCTGCCTGACCTACATTCGCAGCTGCGGCGCACAAAGTGTTAACTGGGTCGATCTGGGTAAAGTTTCTCTGCTCTCTCTCCCTCTCTCTCTCTCTCCCCCTCTCTCTCCCTCTCTCTCTCCTGCACACACAGGGAGATCTGAGAGTAGCTGCAGCCGCAGGGACCTGCTTCAGCTAGCCTCTCCTCGTAGTTTAGCGGATAGTTTGTAGTCTGTAGCTCGCAGAGTGAATCATGTCGCGGATCCTGCGCCTCCTCAGCCGTCAGCTGCGCAGAGACAGACTGGGAGGCATCTCCAGGGTTCCTCTGAGGACCATCTGCTGCAGCTCCAGGAGAAGAGCCGAGGAGAGGTGAGGAGCGGGGCTGAGGCTGGCTGCACACACACACACACACACAGTTGTGTTATGTTATGGAGATAAAACGCAAGGCAGACGCGCGTAAAGTCCGTTTTACGCGCAGTTGCAGCAGCAAGAAGCAACAAGTTGTTGAGGTTGTGCATCATGACACATGCGTGCAGCCAGGTAGCTGTAGAGCTGCTACTGCGCATGTGCACCTCATGATTCACCTGTACTGGTCACCAATGCACATAGATCCTAGATGTGCTTCGTGTTTTGCACTCATGCATTGATTACTTAATAAACCTGATCTATCTATCTATCTATCTATCTATCTATCTATCTATCTATCTATCTATCTATCTATCTATCTATCTATCTATCTATCTATCTATCTATCTATCTATCTATCTATCTATCTATCTATCTATCTATCTATCTATCTATCTATCTATCTATCTATCTATCTATCTATCTATCTGTCATAATCAGACAGTAATCCCAAGTTTTTCCCTGTATCGAACACTTAAATGTCAAAATGTTTGTTGTTGATGTTTGATGACATTATTAATCCAAACTTAAGTTTTATGACTTTAGTTTACGGCCTACAATATGTCAGATAAGTGTTTCCTCCTACAGCATCTTCAGCTGAACTAACTTATTGATTTATTGATTAATACTTGACCTATAAAACAATCAACATACTTTTCACATCTATCTATCTATCTATCTATCTATCTATCTATCTATCTATCTATCTATCTATCTATCTATCTATCTATCTATCTATCTATCTATCTATCTATCTATCTATCTATCTATCTATCTATCTATCTATGGGGTCAGAGGTTTAACCAGCAGATTTAACCATTCACCCTCCGATAACACAGTT
>CM055201.1:21620827-21665827 GCA_029224185.1 Karalla daura | reverse complement strand
GTCCCATTTGATTGAGTCAATACTAAGAAACTGAACATCTTAGGAGTAACTGAACACAGTTGTGAGGAGCCGACATAACATTTTTAAGCAATTCTGAGGATTTATTTTGAGTAAATTTGTTTTGTTTTGTGGAACCAGTTGACACAACATTTCTAAGTTTTCTAAGGTTTGTTTCTCTCAGTGTAGAAAGGACCCAGACGTAGAACTGGATATTTTTCACAGTTCGAGAGAAGCGGTCTGGTCGTTTCCCCCTCGTCGTCTGCTGTTATCTACCAGAGGACGGTCTACCGGCGGACCTTTGCCCAGCCTGTGCAGAGTGCAGGCGGGGGGGGGGGGGGGGGGGGGGGACTCATATTTTGGCTTGAACTGGTTCTGGGGGGATTTTGTTGGCGTGGGCTCGTTTCATTCCAGCTGCTGTTGCTTGTTTAACTGACACGGTTCAAGAATTCGCCTCGGCCTCTCATCCGGAGAGCAGATTGCGTAACGTGGGCCGACACCGCGATATATAAATATATATATGGGTCACGGGTGTTTGTCCTCACTCGCCCCGAAGCTCTGCTTAGATGGATTAAATCATACCTGCGGTTCGTGTTTTACAATACAAACTAAACCACGAGTTCGCTTTCGTGGCCATTAGGATCTTGCAGATTGATTCAGGCTCACAGACGTTTTTCTCCAGGTTTTTCTCCCTGAATCTGCACATTCTGTCCTGCGGGGCCGAGGCCAGTTTAACTGTATGTCTCTGGCTCCTCGCCTCCTCTGCGGCCAATCAAAACAGGCCAGCAGGTCAGATTTCCTCCAATCTTGAGGCTGCAGCACATGCACTCCTCCTCCTCTTTTTTTGCATTTTGCAGCTTTTTTCTGTTTTTCCCCCTCATATCTAGGGACTGAAATAATACCAGGCTGATAGATATCACACCTGTGCGAGTCCGCCCGGTTCACAGGCGTGCACACCCACCTGGGGCCGTAAACTCAGGCATCCTACGTGCATGTGGTCGCCACATTTCCCTCCCCGCAGGCTTCCCTGCTTTGTCTCGGATGATTAGCAGCAGATGCTGCGTCTTTGCAGGCTGCAGAAAATAACTCCTGAAGCAGAAAGGAGACGGTTTCTGGTCTCATCCCTTGAAACCCCCCCCCCAAAGACACAACAAGCAGCCTCGGCCCTGCCCGCAGGCATTGTGTAGCAACACGGCTGCTATAAAACCCTCCGACCATAATTGGCTGTTTTGTTAAGGTTACGTAACACCCCGCCATCTTTGTTTCACATTTTTTCTCCTCTCTGCTCTTTTCTTTTTTTGTCCCCTCCACATACTTCATACATACTTCTCTCTAGAATAGAGACTAGAATGGAAAACTCCCCTAAAGACCACTGAAAATATAAATCTAGGTCTGCAGCATTAGTCAACTATTGATGACTAATAACATGATCGAGAACTATTTCCAGTTAGTTGAAAATGTTTTGAGAAGGATTTAAAGTCAAATGAGGTCAAAATTCTTTGCTTTCAGCTTCTTAAATGTGAATAGTTTCTGTTTTTTTTGTCTCATATGACAGTAAATTGAATTATGTTGAGGTGAGGACAAACAAAGACCTTAAACAGTCACTTTGCATCATTGTATAAACCAACCAGTAGCCGAGAGATGGATCGACTATGGAAATAAACTAAATCTCTCTACATAAAATGACATAATATTGATGCAAAAACAACACGAAATGCTCAAAATTAACAGCGTATGCACATCATGTAACATTTTTGCAGCCACATGTTGCGTAACAGGCACAGACATGACATGATAACATCCAGTGTGGCTTAAATCACCCTTTTCCCTGCTACATACGTCTCCTCTCTCTCAGCCCTCCCCCACACACCCTCCCTCCCTTCTCTTCCACAGCTGCCATCCATCCCCATCCCCATCCCAGTCCCAGTCCCCGTCACCTCGTTTTCCCTGTTGAAACTTAACCTGTGCCCCCCTCCCTCCCCCACTTTGCCCCAATAACCCCCCCATGACCAATGAGAGCCTAAATGAAGGTGGAAGGTCACGCTCTGAGGAATGCCAGCCCGTAGGATCAGTTTCAACATCTCGCAGAACGTTTTACGTTATCACCAGTGGCTCCTGCTGGATGAGGATCATACAACAGCCTCTCAAAGCTCTAATTTAATTGTCTAATAGTTTGTTCCTTTGTGCTCCCAATCAAAGCTTTTCAAAGTCGTGATCCAATCATTTCTCTTAATCTCATCAAGCGTTTATCCCGTATTTTTAGTATAAGTGTATTTTTAAGACGCTTTTGAAGATCAAAGAGTTATTTTGACAGACGCCCGCCTCGGTTTAATCAGTAACTGCACTTCACTCTTTTTTTTTTTTATTTACGTCGAGAGTGTGCGAGGACTTTGACATTAAAGCTGTCTCCAGGTTCTGAGCTGCTGCTCCTCGTCTGCTCCGTTCACCTCTATTCCTGGGCAACCCGGTGAATCAGGCTCTGTGTGTGCAGGCATCTGGTAAACAAGCCCCAGCCCGGACCTTATCTGGGTGTTTGCATAGGCACCTCCACCCCACACACACACACACACACACACACACACACACACACACACACACACACCCTGTCGGCCGCTCAGAGGACGCTCACATTAGCAGTGTAAACACATGCTGCAGACATGCATGCAGTTACAGCATGTAATGGAGCAAAACTGCAGGTTCATTTCAAATGTTTGTGGTTTTATGGGATCACACACACACACACACACACACACACACACACACTGAGGTGCAGATATGGGTGCAGGTCGACAGGTCTCGGGCCTTTTGTTCAGCGTCCCATTTAGAGACCAGTCACACAGTGTAGTCTGTTATGGTGTGTGCCGTCATTAGCGCTGTTTGTTTTTAACCCCTCAGAACCTGCGAGTGTTTACGAAGCAGCTGTAGAGACATGTTGTTCCCTCACAGAGAGACAGAGAGCAGCTCTGGATGGAGGAGGAGGAGGAGGAGGAGGAGGAGGAGGAGGAGGAGGAGGAGTGAAAGCTGTGCAACACACTACAAATACTTCATTGTTCTCTGTGTGCATCTGTGCTTTACTTACAGAAACTTTTCACAGCATACTCTGTAACATTTTACGGCAAATATCTGTACTTTCTATGCTTTTCTACTCTAGAGAAGCCGGAAACAAATGTCTCCGAAAGATAAAAATGACAAGAATTCTCAAAATAACATGAGAAATGCTTGATTTAAGATTATATATATATAATATATTTACTCTCACATTCACACCTAAAAAGTCTCAGTGTCTTCTCTCTTTGGACAGAAACAGACACGTGGAGAACATGTTGACCCCCGATCCAACCAGGAGTCAAACTAGGGAGCTTTCCACTTCTTTTTTTAACGACCTAATTAAAAAACACAGAACTGAGCCAGGCAGTAGGTTGGCTTGGACTTGTTTTTTACAGCAGTAAAACAAGTTAAAACTTGAACATTTAAGCAACGATGCGAGTTCTTTACTATCCACGAGAATGAATGAGAGAAGACCAGACAGAGACATCTCATCTTAAGGTCTCTGCACTGGACACCTGCTGCTTCAGAATCAATTTCAACATCCTTCTTATGGTTTTTAAAGCTCTTAATGCTCTTTATCATTCAGTTTGACTCGATTGGTTTTGAGGGAGCGAGTGAAACTTCTCTCTTGCTGAGGAATTGAGTAACTCCTGGTCGCTCCCAGACGTCATGTCCGACCCGGACAGACAGCTGTCGTCTCGGGTCTAAAGACGTTTGACGCGTTTCAGGGAGAGACGACGTGGATCTGACCGATCCTCGCTGTGAGAAATCACTCGTTACATAACGCGCAATAAAAACCACGAGGCCGCCTGCTGCTGTGAAATGAAACCACATCCCTCACGTGTTTGTGTGTGAAAGCTGAGAGACATATGCATTCTGATCTGGCACATACGTTATGCGTTTATTCATCCTTGCTCACCCTGTTTGACCTTCTGTGTGCTGTGTTACTGGAAAACATGGCACAGTGAAGACAATGAGTGGAGGACGCCTCAACCTCAGACCGTCCGAGATGTTTAAGGAAGGACAAGATGCTTGGTGCTGTCTATGTTATTGACACCATATAAGACTCATAAGATTTTTAATTTTAGTTACATCTTGACTTATTCCCCTCTAATTCAGTTACTTTTTATCAGTTCTTTGAGTAGGTTTGCTCGTAGGTTACTAGGTTACTATCAGTTTTCGTCTTTTTCCAGATGCTTAGTTTCAGTTTGGTTTTCAATAGTTTTAGTACTAGTTTTAGTTTTTCATACTTTGTCAGATGCATGATTCAAAAGATCAGAGAAAGTGTTGTGGAATAATTCTAGTTTTCGTTGTTTCGGTGACCTTGGTCCGAGGAAGAATCAATCACCAGAAAACAGGAACTTGTACCTCTGTCAGCCTCAGGTGTACATCGTGTACTGCTGTTCATCGCCTGCTAAACTGTGGTGACGCAGCAGAATAAAGTCGCCTCTCTGCGGTCCGTGTTTTCCACAAAGTCGCTCTTTGTCGTTTCCACGTTTGTGTGTTTGTCCGTCTGTCTGAGGGTGTGTTAGTGCGTCTCTATTTACGTCTCTATTTTAGTCTGCGTGCAGAATGTTGCACCAGCCCTGTCCTCTATCTGTCTATCCATCCATCCATCCATCATCGAAAACGCCAAAATTACCCTCCACCAAACAGGGAGGGGGCGTCTGAGGGCGGCGTGACTCCGACGTTAACAAACAGATTCATTCATCAAAACTTTGTGCGTCCACCAGGAGACATAAAGCCGTGATTATAGGTCAATAAAACACGGAGAGCGTAGAGTAACGGCCCTGCAGATTTGCCAAATTAGTAATCTGGTGGAGGCAGGACGGCCTCGGGGAATAGGCTGACGTTTAGAGGGGTTTGCTTAGAGGAGGAGGAGTAATAAACAGGGCTTTCGTCAACATACATTTGGATCATACATACACGTTATTAACTCTCAATGCGTTTCTCCACTTGTTTCTTCTTGGTATAGAATCGAAATAAACAGTGAATACAGAAAGGTGATGCAGATACAGATCATACAGATGTAATCAACATCACCCAACATTCTTATCTGTTTTGAAACTTGTCCTTTTGCAGTCTGGTTGAAAACATGATTCTCTCCATCCATTTATGAAGTTTTAATGAAAACCTTCAGTTGAACCTCATCAAATAGGATGCTTGTTCACACAGTCTAGTCAGGCCTGTTGTAGATGAGTTAACAATGGTTACTATCTATGTATCTGTATCTGTAACTGTATCTCTGCTGGTTTCCAGGGTTCTGGGCCCGGGAGGTGGGCCAGATGATTGGGTTCGACCACCCCACCATCCCAGTGCACCACCAGTACGTGGTGACGGCGACTGTCCCCGAGGTGAAGGCTCTGAAGAAGGAGCTGGCCGTCATCAGAGACCTGGAAGGTTCCTACTACCTGCGCCAGGAGAGGGACGGCCTGCTGTTTGGACCCTACGAGAAGATGGAGAAGATGAAGCTGCAGGACTCCTGGGTCAGAGACGGAGTCCCTCCAGGTCTGGACGAAGAGTGAAACACTTTTCACAACTTCATATTATCAATTTCAAAATGTTATTTTCACATTGTAATGTGAAATTAGCACGTTATTTCATCTGATATTTTGACATTAGTATGTGAAACTATCAAACTATTATTTCATATGATATCGCACATAATTAACACTACTTCAAGAGGGTCAAATTCGTTTTCTTTCTATTCTTTCTTCACTTTAAAATCACTTAAAAGGTGAAATTATCACATGAAACATGCTACAAAAACTGTTGACTGTTCATGTTTACTATGTTATACTGAGCCCCTTTGTTTCTTGTGGTTTTGCTCCTTTTGTTTCCTCTCCTCAGGTTTTGGGAAGGAGCTGTTTGAGTCGGACCTCGACAGGATCATGGAGCACGTGGAAATGGCCATGGAGATGATTCCTGTGCTGAAGACGGCTGACATCATCAACATCGTGTCTGGACCAATCACATACACCCCCGACCTCCTGCCCATGGTCGGACCACACCAAGGCGCTCGCAACTACTGGGCGGCCATCGGCTTCGGGTAGGTCAGCAGGGAACCTGGTCCCTCTCCGTCCTCAGACACCGACCAGATCTGAACAGCTGAACCTGCTTTCAGGTACGGCGTCATCCACGCCGGAGGCATCGGGAAGTTCCTGAGCGACTGGATCAGGAACGGAGAACCTCCCTACGACCTGGTTGAATGTGACCCCAACCGCTACGGCAAATTCGCAGATGTTCCCTTCATGTGCGCCAAAGCTCGAGAGTCCTATGGCTTCAACAACGTCGGTAAGAGGAAGTCAAGACAATCACGTTCATCGGACAAAGAAGTTTGATTCAATTTTAACCAGGATTTCTGATTAAGACTATAAATGCAAAAAAATCCAATTTAATACTGGTAGTAGTGGGACGGCTTAGCTCAATATAATCACAACAATCAATCATTTTGGGATAAAAGCATAACATTTGGTAAATGTGTTGGTATATGTGGATATATTTCAAACAAATCTGGGTAATCTCTTAGTGAAATCTCCCCCTAGTGGCCATAGCTGTTAAATCTGTTTTCTTATATTATTATAAATGTCTCTAAATTATATTTGTGAAGCCAGAAACAGCAGCTGAAGGGTAGGCAAAGTACTCCAAGCCAGTAACCACTGGCAGCCATTTTTAAAAATGGCTGCCAGTAACCACTGGCAGCCATTTTTAAAAATGGCCGCCACATTCATCAGAATAAAGATTTGCAATGCCCCAATATCCAGCTTCATTCAGCACATATTCAGCAATGGGTGTACCAAAGTTGGTGGTGAAAAACCTTTCCTAACACTTTTTGGTAGCGTTCACCACCAAACCTTTGAGACATCATCAGCTACGACTCAGACTCAGCACGTTTGGGTCTCCTAGTTGTTTTACGGCCACTAAACCCTCTCCGGTCTCTCCCTCTAGTTGGTTACCCCAAGGAGGAGCGTTTCGCCGGTCGACCGACCTATCGGACGAGCGGCGTCTACGAGCTGCTGAAGGACAAGGCGTCCATGGGCTTCCACGCCGGCTGGGAACAACCTCACTGGTTCTACAAACCTGGAGATGACACCGGATACAAGTACGACTTCACCCCATTAACACGCTGCACATCCTCGTAAATCTGTGGTGTTGTTGCTCCAGACCTGAACAATGGGAATGGTTGTTTTCCCAGGAGTAAACATTCGAGCAACATCTTTCCCAATGGTTGTTTTGTAGCTGTTTCTGGTTTAATTGCCAGCTACTGTTGCATCCCTCTAATCAACCACACCACATCCACTATTGTTATTACATAGTCCTCTCATCATCATTGCGGAGAATTCACAACAAAATAGCGATAGCCCCTGACTATTTACAGTAGCAGAGGGGGCAAAAGTTCTCACATTCTTAAGTAGAAGTACAGATACTTAACAGATATGTAAAAAAATATATACCCTGGTTAAAGTGATTCAACTCCTGATTTCAGGCTCTGTAAAAAGACGATTCTGAAAATGTTACAAAGGTTAGGGTTAAAAGATCAGAAACTTGTCTTTATATGTAGAGAGCAGAAGTTGTTAGGAGTATTGATATTCAGGTAAAGTACACATATCTGAAGTATCTCCTCAAGTACCAGTTGGTTTGCACTTTGCTGTCCCTGGTCTTCAGTAAGTATATACCAGTCCATAAAGAGAAAAACTGCATTAGAGTGAATGAGAGAATACTCCAGAACACAGTGTTCTCTGGGATGTTCTGACGTCCAGCACATACGTCTCTGGCCAACTTTCCTACAGGCTCTTTACGTTACTGTAGGGACAGTTTTTTTTTTTACTACCCATCATAATCATCATCATCATTTCATAGCACAAGAGAGACATTGAGACGTTTAGATCCGGCACTGGAAGGACAACGTGCCATGGTCCTAGTTCCGCTGCTAAATCTGCCCCGTGACTGAGACGGTCCAACAAGTGTTTGGACTCCAGCCAGAACCACAAGTGCAGGCCCGGCCCGGCCCCCGCATGCGGTTTCATGTATGGTTCAGCAGGTTCCTCCCTCCACATGCCACAGTCGTAATCCTCCTCTCTAGGACTTGTTGCTTTTTGTTGCACTTTTTAATTGCGAGTGAGTCATGAAAAAGCTAGAAAGCTAGTAGCTGCATTTCCATGACAGCTTTTAGCAAAATAAGAGCAAGAGAAACAGTGATTGCAGCTACTTCCAGTGACGTTTTTATGCAAACTATAGCTGTAATTCTACAGTACATGAAGTCTGTTCCATACATTTTGTGCTGTATAGTGTTAAAAATGAATAAGAGAAGATCTTGTAACTTAGTGAAGTTTGACTGAATTTGATCATTTCTTCGATTATGAAACTAAAACTCTGCATTAATTGAACAGTATTTCAGTGAGGTTGTCGGACATTGGATGTTTCCATCACCAGTTTTTATTGTGATATTAAGGTTTTGTGTATTTTTAGGGGTAATGGGAGCAGACTTGGTGACAAATTTGAGGTCAAACTTTGCCAATCTTTTCATTTCCACCGTCACCCAACATAACAAACGGCTCATTCTGCTCTTATCTAACTTATGGTGATTTGCATATTCTGTCTATCTGTTGCTACAAGACAACACAATTCTCTTTGCAAATTTGATAAATAATGAAAAACATACATTTTCATCTTGTGATCAACAGGTTAAACACTTTGGCCCCATACCTTGCTTGCTCAGCTAATGACAGATCCCATCAGTATTCTTTATAAATTGCAATTCTGTTCTGCTTTTCAAACCATGTGTTTTACGACATTTTCACGCTAATTAAAAGCCCAATAAAAAGGAGACGTTGGTAGAAGAGGCAGAGCCGTGTTTAAAGCCCTCATTGTTTTCTCCGCGGTGCTTCAGGCCCAGTTTCCGACGCACCAACTGGTTCGGGCCGGTCGGCAGAGAGTGCAAGCTGGTGATGGAGAAGGTGGGAGTGATCGACCTGACGCCCTTCGCCAAGTTTGTCGTGAAGGGGAAGGACTCCCAGAAGCTGCTGGATCGCCTGTTTGCCAACACCATGCCCAAGGTAGAACATGACGGTTAAAGACCTAGAATCAAAAACGGCTGATGGAAATTCAGCTGAATCTGAATCTGAAGCTGTGTGAATCTGCACAGACACGTAATGACATCAAATCAGAATATGAAGCTGCCTCGGTTCAGGTGCAAAGTGAGGATGTGAAGGATTGGACTGCTCAATGGCAGTTAGGTTTCCAGTTTCTGGTGGAATGTCAGTGTCTCTGCTCCTGGTTCTTCCTCAGTCTCTGGTTCCTCCTCTGGTTCTTCCTCAGTCTCTGGTTCCTCCTCAGGTTCTTCCTCAGTCTCTGGTTCTTCCTCTGATTCTGGTTCGAACATACCAGGCTGGATGTGGATGCATCAAAGCTCCATAGCTGCAGCAGAGCTCTAGTTATCACTTAGTGGAGGGTGTTATAGGCAATTTAAGTTACAATGCAAGTCAGTTAAGTGCCCCCTAACCCCTTTTAAGTGTCCGTTTCGACCTCTAAGTCACTGTTTAGGAAGAGATGGGTTGGACATGCAGAGCACGCTAGCATTCAAAGGGAAAGGCACTAAAACCAAGGGTTTCAGAGCAGGGATGCCAAAGCAGCAGTGAGTAGAGAAACCAGCCATGCTCAACCTTTGGGTTTTTCCGAAGTATGTTACTACCATGACTTTAAGACATCAAGGAACCAGGTCAGAGAAGGAGAAATGAGCATAACACGTCTCCTCTATCTCTAAGAAACAGTCCAGCAGCTTGAAATAACAACATCCGTCTCCTCCCGTTCCCACTCTGACCCGTGTGTCTTCAGGTGGGCCTGACTAATATCAGCCACATGCTGACGCCCGCTGGGAGGGTCTTCGCCGAGGTCACCATCACCCAGCTGGCACCAGGGGAGTTCCTGCTCATCACAGGCTCCGGGTCAGAGGGTCACGACCTGAGGTAAAGTGTGTCAGACTGTTTATATCTGCTGGATCTCACCTCACCCAGCCCTGCTCGTAGAGCCCGGCCTCGTTAAACTGCTCTCTCTGCTTCATGATGAGTGTTTTACCTCGACAGCCTGTTGTTGGTTCACACTACCTGCAGACAACTAGTAAAAAGTAAAAGTAAAAAGCTCTAAAACACCATATTTACACTGTCTGCTCTGCAGTCAACTGCATATAGATAGCTTGAGGCTGGCTGATGGACATGAGGGAGCATTTAGCATCAAATCTGACAAATGTTTATAAAAGCAGAGCTAAAAGAACGAATGTTGGACTAACATTCATCAGATGACGAGACAAAACCAATGATGATGGAAGCAACAAACGACTGTTCTTGTAGTTAAATAATCAGTTGAAAAAAAGGTGAAAAATGACCTCAAACGCCACATTTTGTCCAGAAAGAAACCAGAAAACATTGAAATTTAGTTTGATTTTGAGTCGTTAAGGTGTCAGAAATGTTACTTTAAATGCTCTTTTTTGCAATGCTTTGTTGTGATTTTCAGCTCAGTTCGATTTGTTCTCACTTTGCACAGCTGTTTCATGGTAGCACAGAGTAGCAATTTTACAGTTTATTCGTCTGAGGTCTGAAGAGAGCCAGATGAGGAGCTGACGGGGTGAATGCAGGACCTGACATTCATGAGACGAGGAGGAGATGAGGCCCAGTAACAGCTGGATGTGCACAGAGGCTACTGTTTACCGTATCGCTGTCAAAGGTCGCTCTGCATCGGTTTGTGTTCTCAGCTGGTGTCTGTTGTCAAGGAGGGACAAAGGAGAGGGACAAAGGAGACTGGACATTTCATACACAGTGCAATTAAGTTCAAAGACGTGTGTGCAAACTGTGACAGCTTTAAGGACTTTTTGAGGCAGGTTTTTCATGCATTTCAGCAGAAACCTGCACACACACACAAGTAGAGGCACATTTCACGATTCCTCTTGCAGAGAACATGCTGTTAACAGACACTCACACACCCCATCTCAAGCTGTGCAGAATAAAACGCTCTCACAGCTCAGAAACCCAAAACCTTTCAGCTGCCGCTAACACGACGCCCCTCCGTCTGCTCCAATCAGGACGCAGCACATTAAGACATTCATCTTCTTCTCCACACTGTGATTAAGTCTCCACCACAGCCCCCCCCGCCCCCAGGGCACAGACAGAAAAGCTTCAGGTGCTGCAGCGCCCCCCAGTGGTAATGACACTGAATGACTCAGAGACTCAGGAGGTTCAGATCAAACTGGGAAACTTCGGGTCAGGATGGAAAATATTTCATCTTTAGGAGATAAATAGATAATGATAGATAATAATCATTAACATATACCAGGCTGGGGTATGAGATGCTGGGGTATGAGATACACTACTGAAAATAATTCAGTTTTCAATGTTTTTCTCATCTAAAAACCCCCAAAATCTACAAAAAAAGTCTGAATATTTGATGTTAAACACAAAACTAGAACATAACATTGTATAATTTTTGTCTTGTGTGTTTTGTGTGTTAGATATTGTCAGTAAACTTCCTGCTCTGTGACCCTGACCTCAGGTGGATCGAGGCGGAGGCGGCGGACGGAGGCTACAGCGTGGACATCACCAACGTGACGGACGGCATCGGCGTGCTGGGCGTCGCCGGACCAAACTCCCGCACGGTCCTCCAGAAACTGACCAGCGAGGACATGAGCGACGCCGGCTTCAAGTTCCTCCACTGCAAGCTGATCGAGCTGGCGGGCGTCTCGGTGCGGGCCATCAGGATCTCCTACACAGGTACGAACAGTGACTGAGCCGGACAGAGGGAGGGAGGAATACTGTTAGGGGAAGCTGGAGTTTCACCTGTGTGTGTGTGTGTGTGTGTGTGTGTGTGTGTGTGTGTGTGTGTGTGTGTGTGTGTTCAGGCGAGCTGGGCTGGGAGCTCTACATCGACCAGAAGGACATGGCGACTGTCTATCAGGCCCTGATGGAGGCCGGAAAAGACGAAGGCATCGACAACTTCGGCACCTACGCCATGAACTCCCTCAGACTGGAGAAGGGCTTCAGAGGCTGGGGAGCTGAGGTACACACACACACACACACACACACACACACACACACACACACACACACATATGCACACATATATACGGAGCTCCAGATTCATATTTGCTGTCCTCTGACTGATGATCTGGACTTGTGCCTCTCTCCAGATGAACTGCGACACCAACCCTCTGGAGGCTGGCTTGGATTATTTCATCAAACTGAACAAGGTGAACGTCCGGCTCAAACCGTTTACTGTCTCCATCGTTTCTTTTAATCGACTGTAGCTGGGGGGTAAGTTGTGAGTAAAACATCTGCTTTGCGTCTGCGTCTCCTCAGCCCGCCGACTTCATCGGCAAAGCCGCGCTTCAGGAGATCAAGGCCAAAGGTCTGAGGAGGAAACTGTCCTACCTCAGCCTGCAGACGGACAACATCGACCCCGAGGGCAACGAGACCATCTGGCACAACGGCAAGGTCAGCGACACAATCTCATACTGATGTCTGAAACAACCAAAACATTCTGTCTGCAGGACTGTCTGACTGGCTGGTTTCACTTTGCATGATGCCCACTAATTCCTAATACAGTACACCCATAAGTTCATTATACCCTTGACAAATATTATTCTGCAAGTTTTCTCAAAGTAAATGTTCAACTTCAAACTTCAATATTAATACATATGATATGACATTTGATATGGAATGATATCATAGCTTATAAATGGAAGGGAATAGTTTTAATGTGACCGGGATGGGCAGCTGGTCTGGACGAGCAGGTTCTGGATCCGGAGTCTGCAGCAGGATTAGTGGTTTATTGTCACTTCACATGTGCCAAGGGCAAGAGCTGACTGAACAGACTGAAGCTGTAGCCACTAACCAGAAGAGTGGTCTGGGATTAAGTGATATACAGGATTAGAAATTGGATATGAATTATATTTACATGTGTGTATGTGCAGTAGAAACATGATCGATATAAAGGTGTTAAGAGTAGAGGAATGAAGTATTGACAGATTAAGTGACAAACTATGTCTAGGAATCGGAACATAAATGCAGAATAAAGATGATAAAGAAGTGAGCCGAGTGAAATGCAGAAGTGACCCATGCAAGAGACGCACTCACCACACTGCTGCTCTCCTATTGGCTGTGTTGATTAAATGAATGACAGAAAACAATGCACTCAAACATTCAGAAATGGCTGCAATGGCACTTCACTCCCACCTGTAGACACATTCCTGGCACAATGGATTATTAAACTATCACAAGTTCTACATCAAATACACCTTAAACCTTCAGCAGTAGACTTTGGAGTCCTTCCCCTCTATGTAGAGGTTGTCCTGCGTGTCCAGGTCTGTTTGGTTGTTTTTGGTCATTTTCACGGTTTGTCTCACTGGGCCTCGTCTCTCACCAGGTGGTTGGTAACACTACCTCTGGAGCCTACAGCTACAGCTCCCAGCAGAGCCTGGCCTTCGGCTACCTGCCTCTGGACCTGATCTCTGTGGGCCAGAACGTGGAGGTGGAGCTGCTGGGGAAGAAATACCCGGCCACGGTCATCCAGGAGCCGCTGCTCCTCACCGAGCCCACGAGGACCCGGCTGCAGAAGAAAGCTCAGAAGAAAGCGTAAGCACAGACTGTCAGCCTTTAGCTTCTCCACAGCTCTTGAAGAACAATCCTACTGTGAAATGTGAAGGAGAGTCTGAAGAGAAATACATGTGTGAGCTCTTTGTGTCCAAAAATTTCGTGGCCAGTCTATGGAGGAACCAGTCACTGAAACATCACCTGGCAGCCTCCTCGGCTGGAGATGGAGGAAGCTGGAGACAGATCCAGAATCTGTGTACACAGTGAATGTGAACATAATACCTTGATGTTGTTGCACTGCAACGTCTTAACAGTGTTGAGAGAGTGACTAGCTTTTTGTTTTCTTGTAATTCCATGAATGGATGTTAATGTTTACGGGTCAAAAAGGGTGATTCGTGAAGGGTCAAAATTTCAAAAGATGCTTTTTGTGTCTGAAATTAAAAATAATGCTGCTGCAGTTAAAAAAAATCCTTTGGGACTGTGAGAAATGTAGTAGAACACCCATATGCAAAAGAAACAATGCTTGCCAACTTGTACAAAGATTGTTTTATAAATCTTTTTTTACTAATATGTAATTGAATTGGTGTACATTAATACTGGTAATTAAAGCAATGCACTCACTGTCTTGTATTAAGTGTCTGTGTGTTTTACTCCTTCACTCCTCGTCCAACTCCTTATCACACCTTCTTCAATAACAGCACAGTAGGATGGCAAAGCATACGTATGTATTTAGAATTGACATTATACCTCAAAAATGACTATGACAATAGTATATTCATAAATTCTGAATGAATAATAGTAACATTTATTTAATTTATCCTCCAGAAACACGATGAATCAGACAAACCTTGGAGCAACAGTTTTGTTGTGACAGACTGGGATGTGTGCTCTCCTGTGATTGGCTGTTCTCCCCTCCTGTGATTGGCTGTCTTCTCCTCTCCTGTGATTGGCTGTCTTCTCCTCTCCTGTGATTGGCTCTTCTCCTCTCACGTGATTGGCTGCTGACTTGTCACATGATTGTCTGCTCCACATTCAACTGGCGAAACGCGGAAGCGATGGACAAATTTGGGATTTAACTCTGAACAAAACTTTTATAATAACTCTAATAACTCGTCCCTGAGTTTGTGACCATGGAGACGACTAGTTAGTAGAGTTCTACTAAGTCAAAACATCTCGGTTTGTCTTCGCTCCACCTGACGACTCTCCCGGACCATGGAGAACGATCAGCGGGGAGTCCTGCTCCTCGTAGCCGCGCTCCTCGCCTCTCTCCCGGCTGCGCTCTCAGCTCGGCAGCCGCACATCGTGTTCATCCTGGCGGATGACCTGGGCTGGAACGACGTGGGTTTCCACGGCTCGGAGATCCTCACCCCCAACCTGGACCGGCTGTCCTCCGGGGGGGTCCGTCTGAACAACTACTTCGTGCAGCCTCTTTGCAGCCCGTCCAGGAACCAGCTGTTGACCGGCAGGTACCAGGTGAGAGGGGACTAGTTACCAGGAGTCACCTGCTCTGCTCCAGAGTACTTCTAGTTACTTCCTACCAGTCTTACTGCTTAGAGAATACATAACTGATTTTAGCTTCTTTGCATATTTATTATTTTGGATAGATCATATCCAACAGCCCGGTATTAAGTATTTATAAGACACACCTCTACTAGCTGAAGCCTTTCACCCATATACAGCACACCTTAATGCACAAATCTAATTATAGTAATCTAATGTGTTGTAGATGAAGCACTCACAACACTCCCTTAGTTAGGGGCACAAATACAACAGTGAATACACTGAATACTGCAGAATACTGCAGTGGAAGCAGGTCTGCAGGCAACACACTCAGTCACACACTCACTTCTCACTTCTGTTGGCTGTTATTGTATTACTTCCTCAATTATTTTAACAGTTGTTGGTTTATGAAATGATGCAAAAACCATTATAATTGTTGATGCTTGTTTGACATAGGTCAAAGTCTTTAGATGCATCCAAAATTTCCTGTTTTCTTAATTCTTTATAACATTCCCAAAAACCTTTTTTCTTTTGATGTGTTTGTATGTTTTCACTATCTGCTTTCTTCCCACTGTACAGAAACATGCATGTTTAGGTAGATTGGAGACTTTAAATAGCCCTTACGTGTGAATGTGACAGTGTTCAGAATGTGAGTCAGATGTGAGATGTTTCATCCATCCATTTATAATTTCCAGAACATGACATTTCCATGTTGGAGAGAACTTTCCAGAAAAGCCAAATCTAATCTAGACTTGTGTGGAAATACAGTAGGAAGCAGGCAGAGAGGCCTCATGCCCGGTTGGCTCTGAGCTGCTGACCCTCTGTGCCCACACGCGCTCTCTACTTCCTGTTTTGTCACTTCATGTTTCGCTGCTCTGTGTGTCCACACGTCGTGTCGTAACGTCCTGAAGAGCGTTCGTTTCATCAGATCCACACAGGCATGCAGCACCAGATCATCTGGCCCTGCCAGCCGTACTGCGTCCCCCTGGATGAGAAGCTGCTGCCCCAGCTGCTGAAGGAGGCCGGGTACGGCACGCACATGGTGGGCAAGTGGCACCTGGGCATGTACAGGAAGGAGTGCCTGCCCACCCGCCGAGGCTTCGACTCATACTTCGGTACACGTTTACAGATCGATGTGTTCGATGTGACGGCCGGGGCTGTGCTCGGTCTGTGGAAGCGGCTGAGAGCGGTTTTCATAGTACAAACAGATAAAACAATACATGAAAAACAATATAAACATGCACACAGTGCTCGTGAACAGTGCTAATAGTTCTAGTGATGAAACATGATCAATAAATGAGCTTAGAAATGAGTAATTAAATATATGAATAAAATGCATTATTAAGCTAAAATACGTTTTATTGTGATACATAAATAATTGTCATAATGTAACAAATTCAAACCAGCAAAACGTAATAATAAGGAATGATAATAAACAAATAGTTATGCAGGAAAATTAACTGAAAGATGAAATGATCAAAATAGATAAAAGGATGAAATAAAAGCTTTATGTGTAGTTCTGACAATGGACTATTGGCTCACAGTTGTGGCCATTTAGAGTCATCAATCAACCTTTACCATACACACACACACACACACACACACAGGGTAAGAGTGTACAAACTAAACCAAACTTGGGAATGATTATTGGCTAAATGTTGTGTTTCCAGACAGTTTGTTGCTTGTATAGAAGATTTGACAG
Source organism: Karalla daura (assembly GCA_029224185.1). Classification (NCBI taxonomy): domain Eukaryota; kingdom Metazoa; phylum Chordata; class Actinopteri; order Chaetodontiformes; family Leiognathidae; genus Karalla; species Karalla daura. The sequence goes on along the minus strand of CM055201.1, from coordinate 21,649,003 downwards.
ATAACTCGCACTACAGCATAAAGGATTGTGGTCAAATGCCACACGTGAATCATTTCTACGACCTTTCTTTCAATCTCCCATGAAGTGCGATTTGGAAATCTGTAGAGACTTGACCAGTCTGACGAGTTGACAGTCGTCTGACTGGCTTGTTGTTTATTTAACACACAACACACAACAATCAATACACTGTCAATGCTCCACCAAAACAAGTCACATTAAAGTCTGCCTCCTCTCATTTAGATCAGAATGCTCATTATAAGTCTTGTTTACACCTCAGTTTAGCTCCAATTCCAGAGTCTCAGCTCACCTCTGACTGATGTTCTGCTGATGACTGCATATTTCAGGATGTACTGTCGCCCCTGATGTGTCTATCTTTATTCATGTGTGTGTGTGTGTGTGTGTGTGTGTGTGTGTGTTCCCTGCTCCAGGCTACCTGACGGGCGGCGAGGATTACTTCACACACTTCCAGTGTTGTCACATCAAGTCGACCAACACGACCCGCTGTGCTCTGGACCTGCGGGATGGGGAGGAGGTGGCCACGGCCTACAAAGGAGTCTACTCCACCGAGCTGTTCACCCAGAGAGCAACAAGCGTCATAGCCAAGCACAACGCCACCAAGGTGACACACACACACACACACACACACAGTCATAGTCTGTGTAGTGAAACCTGATTTTAGAAGAGAAGACTCGAAGGATTTTCAGAGTGATTGTCATTGAAATAAGGACAAAAAAGACATTTAAAGACCATGTTTTGTTAAAAGGATACATTTGTATTTGATTGTGTAAAATCAGAGCTGTTAGAGCTCAGACATAGACCATGGAAGTGCTCCAGTGGTTGAGTAGTGTCAGGCCTACAGTACATACTGATGTCGGTGTGTTGTATTTGTCGACACTGGATTAAGAATATTAGAGTTTGGTGGTTTCTCAGTAAGAGGAAATGAAGCAAGAGCTCTGTAGAAAACTTTCACAACTTCATAAACATCTCTTCTTTCAACATCCATAAATCCTCTGAGACCTGTGATGTTCTTCAGCATTTACTCGATACATTCAGTCAGACCAGCTGGTAGTCCACAGGTGGGTTCACATGGACACTTTGTCCTCACTCTGGTTTAATCCAATCACTATCAGGTGGTTATATGGAATGTTTTCACCCAGTCTGGGCTTTTAAACCAAATAACACTGCAGCATCTATGACCATGTAAACCCACCTAGTGCAGTCTTTAAAGCTCGCGCTGCCCCCAAGTGGACAAAAACATCAGTGCAGGCCTCATGAAGTATCTCCACCGTCCGCCTTCTCCAAGAGGTGACTCTTGTTGATTCCACTTTTGTTATAGAACTGTTTATGATTGTAAAACAAACTCAAGTGACAGTTAAGACATGAAAGTCTTTGAAATTAAACTATATCTGAAAGTATGTAGCCTTTAATGTTAGTTATGAAGCTGTTAAAATGTTGATGGGAAGCCTGAAGTCTCAGTTTAAGGCAGATTCCCCCTTTAAACATCCAGTATAACTAATATCATTATTTTAACACATGTATTTATTTATAATTGTGCTTGGATTGTGTATGAATGTATAAAACAACTGTATAAGTGCCAGAATCGAGTCCTAACACCTCGTGTCCCCCCCCCCAGCCGCTCTTCCTCTACCTGGCGCTCCAAGCCGTCCACGACCCCCTGCAGGTGCCGGACCGCTACCTGGCCCCGTACGGCTTCATCAAAGACCCGCGGCGGCGGCTCTACGCCGGCATGGTGTCGGCCATGGACCAGGCCGTGGCCAACGTCACCAGGGCCCTGCAGCAGGCCGGCCTGTGGGACAACACCGTGCTCATATTCTCTACAGGTACACAACCACACGCACTCAGGAGCAGATGGAGTTGTGTTAACGTAGAAGCTATGGAACGTTGATCTCGTCAGGACTGAATCTGGCAACCACAGACAGGATTCCCCCCTGACCGGCTGTGCCCTCTGCCACTCCAGTGGCTCTACGGTCCTTGCTAAACAGCAATTATCACTCAAAACGAGCATTTATCCTTCTTTGAGTTTTCTTTCTGTAAAACCTTTGTTATTGGCCGCTGCAGTGAAACAACAACAATAACAAAGACATTACAGAATGAAAACCTAGAGCCTCAAATGCCTCATCGATGGGCAGGAGACCTTCGCCACACACTTTCTTCTCCTCTCATATTCTCTCCATACGGCTTCGTTTTGATGGTGAAACCTCCAGAGATTAGATGTGTTGAAATCCGGACTCTTATAAGCTGCTCTCAGAACTTCAGCTGAGCTTTTTCTTTTTCTGAAGCAGGACAAAAGGCTGCTGATACGGGTGATAACGGCTCTATCTGCAGCTCAGGCCAAACAGACTGAAAATGAGCAAAACAACTGCAATCCTGACTGATTACCGTTGGCTGTCTGTACCAGGCCAAAAATGTCATCATTGGATTCATTGGTGTGACGTAGTTCTGTTTCCTAGTATTGGTCCCTGGTTTTCCTTGAATTACGTGGTAACTGGAGCTTCGCTGCAGTCAGAACCAGAGACTGAGGAGGAACCAGGAGGAGCAGAGACACTGAGGAGGAACCAGGAGGAGCAGAGACACTGAGGAGGAACTGCAGACTCTCTGCAGTCCTGTCCTCCTGGTCCTGTCCTCCCTGAAGGAGGCAGTGCTCTGTCATACTTTGACCTGCCTTCCCTTTGGATGGATGGAGACGTGATGGTGGCTCTGAACCTGTCGTGCGTCTTTAGCCGGGTACAGGCTGTCATCGTTTAAGCCGAGGGAGAGACCGCTCTTTCATTCTCAGATCTCCTTTTAATGCATTTTCCAGAGCCTGTAGCCTGTTGTTTTTCCTCCGTCCGACCCTTTCATTCCGTGCCAGGATGGAAACCGAATCAGACACGACTAAGTAAAGAGCAATTAGGTTTTGACGTACGTCGGCACTCTTAAGCCCTTCTTCTTTCTCCTCCACATCAGAGACGGGTTTCTGGGGGGGGGGGGGGGGGGGGGGGGGGGGGGGGGGGGTGAGAGGAGTTCAGGTGACAGCCTGGGGACGGGTTTATCGAGTTAGAGCATCAGACGAGCAGATAACGTAGAGAGCGGAGGGGCATGGGAAAGAGGCTCCTGCCTGGTTGTCTCCTCTGGGTCTGCGGGGCCCCAAACACTATTAGGAGTTCCCTTAATGAGGTATCCAGTGGTGTTGGTAGGGGCAGAGTCACATGTTGTGAGCAAGGTTTACTTTAATAAACTTTACCTTCGGTCTAACGTATTCTTTGGAGCTTCCCAGCTGACCTGAGGTCTGTTACACAGTCGTGCTCTATAGACTAATGACAAACTGTGACTGTTGAAGTCAAAAATGTGCTGCCGGTTGCATCTTTGAATATCAACGAGCTCTTCAAGTTTTTTTATGGACAGTCTTGAAGATATATCGACGGACTCCTGCAGATTCCCTGAAAAGAGCGATTGCAGGACTTCAGATCTCCACTAGGGAGCAGTGTTCTGTTGTACTGACTCCAACTCGGCTCTGACTGAGTTTTATGGAGAGTTATCACACTCATCTGTCCATACACACACACACCACACACACACACAGTCTTATTATGACAGCTAAACCTTGAAAACGCTCCGTATAGACAACAACTGGGTAGTTTGTCCTCGGCTGAAGGCGTCCAGCGTGCTGCACACACGTGCTCCCCGGCCTTAAACATGTGGAGCGTCTAATGAATTGCATCTGAGGTAATTCTTCTGAGGGTTATTTTTAGGGGCTTTTTAAAGGGCAATTAGAGGACAGGAACAATGCTGTGAAAGTAAAATGTGAGGTTGGTTTTTCACGGCTGTGGTGGGCTGCGGTAGGTAGCGAGCTGCCCGGCCTCGTCGTCCTTCCAACACGTTGTGCTACGTCTGAGGCCCAGGTGAAGCCTCCACACGACACCCCGCTGCTTCTCTTCCCGCTTACATAACACGCCAGGACATAGCAGCCCCGGCTGATCAGGTGCGCCCACCATCATGACTCATTATCTCCAGGTTGTGTCGATCGTTTCCTCACAGTCAGTCCAGCGTGTTGTCTTTTTTCTTGTGTTTTGACCCACATGTGTCAGATGTGTCCAACGGGGAAGAATCAAGGAGCCCTAACCTTGAAATTCCTTTCCGGTGAAGTTTTTCTTCTGCGAACGGGGCCGCTGCGTTGGGGATTTTACTGTCGGCGAAATGGGGGGGGGGGGTGAAGCTGGGGGGGGGGGTGGGGGGGGGGGGGTGGAGAGGGGGGTGGAGGAGAAGCTGGGAAAGAGAGAATCGTCCAGTGCGTTGGGAGCCAGAGCAGCTTGAAAAGGCATTAAGGAGCAGACGGTCTTTTCCAGAACAGTTCGGGCACCGGGACAGACTACTTCCTGGACTTGCATGACACCGTGCTGCTGAAAGGGGAGCCCTGCCTGGAACTGATTGGTCAAGTGTGTTTGGACTGGACGGACTCGTTGGGCTGATCCCAGTGTGTGTGTGTGTGTGTGTGTGTGTGTGGTGTGCACTTGCGTAATGGTTGGCCTGTCTTAACAGGGAGATGAAATGAATAGACGAGCACAGCTGGGGCTGCAACAAACCATCATCATCATTTAGTTTATGAAAATGATGCAAAAGTGTTCGTGGCTGTTTCACAGGGTCTAGAGGAGGACAGAGGTTGGAGCAACGTCTGGTAGCTCTGGTAGAGTTTCTCCTCAACCTTTGCTTCATTTTTGTCATTTTTTTGTGAACTACTGATGAATGCTTCTGTGTGGGAGACCATTGAAAACGTCTCAGGTCTGGAGGATGTCTCCAGCCTGGTCCAGCTGAGATGAAGAGGTGGAGATGGAGCTTCTCTCTGCCTCAGTCTGCCTGGGAAACATCGACTCTGTGTCCAACCAGAGAGATGAGCTGGAGATACTGGTGGAGACTCAGAGAGGAGAACATCCAGTCAGGACCACCTCCATGTGGAGCTCTCCATGGAGCTGCTGCTGGATCCAGACTGAACATCCTGAGGCTCTTTGATAAGATCAGGAGAGCCTCAGTCATGGATTCACTGGAGATGCTAGAGTCCATTCTGAACATCTGGGATCATCCACTTCATAACACCTGGACGGACCAGACCATGGAGGAGGTGGACGCTCCTCCTCTAGACTAGTAATAAACCCTTACACTAACAATACAACAGTAGGGTTTCTATTCTGTTCATATTTGTTAGGTTTGAGAAGAGGGAGGTCGAGGTAAAGGGAGGTCCTACTCCATACTGATTCTTAACAGCTGAGCTGATTTGTGCTGTTCAGTGGTTGTTGTATCAGATAATCAGGTCTTTGCAGCAGCAGCCGGTCTCAGACTGTGTGCTCGGCCCCACAGAGCGAGCGTCTGCTGGGCTGGAGCTGCTCTGTGACCTCAGCTGTCAGCCTGCGAGCTGGTTGTATAACATCCTCCACATAAACTTTAACTTTCATGGAACCGATCCCTGTTCTTTTCTCTTTTTTTTTTCCTTTTTTTTCCCCTTATTTTACGCGTAATGCGGCAGCGGGTTTGCATCTGCAAAGCTACTTGACGAAAACAGACTCTTCTCACTTACAGTGTTTGTCCAGGGCAAAAACTAACATCTGAGACCATTATTTCACAGTCTGAACCCCTGCCTGCTCGGAGCTCTCTCTTCTCCCAGTCTGGAGGAGATGATAACTATGGAACATTGTTTCCCACCCCTGTGACTTAATCTCTGTATTTACTCCTCTCTCTCTCTCTCTGCCCCCCCCCCCTCCTCCTCCTCCTCAGATAACGGGGGTCAGACCCTGGCCGGGGGCAGTAACTGGCCGCTGCGGGGCAGGAAGTGGTCCCTGTGGGAAGGAGGGGTCAGGGGGGTCGGGTTCGTGGCCAGCCCGCTACTCAAAGGTCCCGGGAGCGTCAGCCAGGAGCTCATCCACATCTCTGACTGGCTGCCCACGCTGGTGGCGCTGGCGGGGGGCAGCACCAAGGGCACCAAACCTCTGGACGGCTTCAACGTGTGGAGGGCGATCAGGTGGGCAGCGGATCGACCCGGCCGCTCACTAGACCAGTTTAATGACTGGCCTACTAGTAAGCTGCTGGTTGCAGTATTTACTAGGGGATCCGGTCACATGATTATCAAAGGGTCTGAATCAGGTGGAAAAGATCCACATCACTGGTTCGTCCTGACCCGTAGCTTTAAATATAGCTGCGATCATCAAATTCTCAAATTTCCGATTGTGCCTGAATGCACCTCGTGTGTCAGTGCACCCATCTCTCTCTCTCTCTCTCTCTCTCTCTCTCTCTCTCTCTCTCTCTCTCTCTCTTTCTCTAAATTCAGGCCTAAAGTTTTATTTACAATCTACAAACTACCTTTAGATTTGCACAGCAACACACACACTCCATATAAACACCTCAATCGGAATGAACCTGCCCATCCTGAATGAAACATTTTCTATGAAGTCCTGTTCATAATGCGTTAGGAGCACATTATAAGACATTATAATGCATTAATAAAGCTTTAGAAGAGTCATTTAGTGAGCTAGAGATGTGTTGATGATGAAATCCTAGGTTTTTCTGCAGAATTAACAGCTGAGCATAGTTCAGAGCAAACTCTGTCCTGCCTTATCAGCTAAAAGAAAAACCACCTTCACAATAAAATCCATGTCCTGCGAGAAGAACCCGTCTCACTGATGAGCCCGAGGGCCGTCAGCTCAGAGGTCTGACATCCTGCCCTCTCTTTGTGCCTCTCTCCGACCCCCCCCCCCCCCCCCACCCCCCCCCCCCCCAAAACCCCCACCACGTGCTCCCGCTCGCTCTGCCCGTCCGCCCGACCCGGCGTCTTTCTCTCGGAGGAGCCCCCGCTCCCTCAATAAGCCTTTTGTTACCGAGGCAATGGGAGCTCAAAGAGAAGGAAATTCCATCAGTCATTCTCACACAAATCTGCGCTCCTTCCATCCCTGTCTTATTTTCCCTCCTCCAGTCCTATCCTGACTCTCTCTCTCCCTCTCTCTCTCTCTCTCTCTCTCTCTCTCTCTCTCTCTCTCTCTCTCTCTCTCTCTCTCTCTCTCTCTCTCTCTCTCTCTCTCTCTCTCCCTCTCCTCTCTCTCTCTCTCTCTCTCCTCCATCCCCACGTCCGAGACCTACCAACGTTTGCTGTCGCAGCCAATTACTTCAGCTACAAATCCTTTTACGCTGCAAAATACCGGAGATTTAATTCTTTTCCGTGTACTATATTGAATTATGTGTAGTGGAGTCTTTCTGTTTAGTTGAACTGTGCGTGATTTACTCCGCTGTGCGACCGCAGATCATCACGTCCCTCATCTTTTATGCGTTGACCCTATTTGTTGATAAACCAGTTGAAGGACTACTTACAGTATGAGTTATGCCACTTTGTCGTGGTTGAGTTTTTGCCTCTGACTTCGGGGTTTTTCAAGCCGCGCTGCAGCCACTGGGGTCAAACCATCAGAACCATCAAAGAGGGGCAGCGGCTCTACTTTGAGCCCCTCCCGGATCTCTAAGGCTGATCCAACGAATGATTATTTATTATTATTGTTTATGAAATGATGCAAAAGCTGTGAAAACTGTGAATGTAAAGATCAAGAGATCTTTAAATACCTTGTTTTTGTCCGTATATCACTGGGTACATTATCTTCCATTACACAAAAATACGCAAAACTTAAATATAACATTAAAAAAACTATGATAGAAACCTCTCAAATGTTACTACATCTGAACACTCTCATGCAGTCTTTTTCCAGATGTGTTCACAAAACAAAACAAAAACACTTTTTCATGAGTGCAGGTCACGTGATGTGCAACAGGGGTCACATGACCAGGTCCCTGGTCACATGACCAGTACGCAGCAGGCTGAACTCTTTCTACACCCAGTTAAATAACTCACCCAGCTTCCTCAAAGTGGAGCCTCATGGGATGGGATTCCCCTAAAATTATGGGATGTCGCTGGAATAGACTTTATGAGGCTTTATGAGACTTCATGGCTCACGTTCAAAAAAACAGTTCAATAGAAACACTAAAAGTCACAATTGTCCTTTATTGACATTTCAGAAATGAAATGAAAACACAGCTCTATGCAGTCTTAGAGGACCAAAGAGACCTTAAAGTATTCCAATTTAAGAAGTTGAGACCAGAGAAAAACCATCTCAAATTGCCTAAATCGACTTATGACTTGGTACAATATTTGTTGACCATTTTATTTTGCAGCCACTCTAGTCTTACAGCTGCTCCACCAAATCCCCAGATACTGGAGCTCCTCTGTCTGGGTGCAGGAACCACTCCTGAGTGTAAAGCTACGACTCGCTCAGCTGTTTACACAGTCGCTCTGTGGTGTTTGTGACCGCAGATGAACTCTTCTCCCTCGCTGGTGCGTGGAGACGATGTCACACACACACACACACACACACACACACACACACACACACGTCCCGTCTGACTGACTGACACATTGCATTTGTAAACTAAATGTGGACACAGAGGAGAAGGTGAAATTGAGGGCTTGCGAGCAGATGCCCCAGCAGAAAATCACGGCTTAGCCCTGAACCACAAACTCCAACCGCTCGCCGCCTCCACTTGACTCGGCCGGCCGGAGGGGCGGGGCCTGAGGGGCGGGGCCAGCGGGTCAGCTGACCGGCCGGTGGCGTGCGAGCGAGGACGTGAGGTCGCACGCCCCTCGTTTTGCAGCTAATCCTAACCCCCCCCACCTCCCGTCTTAATTAGACAACGGGTTAGATGAAGGGCCCAGAACAGTAGTGCAGGATTCAGAGAGAGAGAGAGAGAGAGAGAGGGAGTTATTTTAGTTGTGTTATCAGACACTGTGGTCAGCCAGAGCTGTGTGTTTTCTCTGTGGTGGAGTGCGGTCAGAGCATATGACTGCCTGGTGAACGACGGCCAGCTGGTTTAGATTTACAGATCCCAGCGGGTTTTTTACAGTGCATGAGTCAGTCTGCGACTCTGTGTGTGTGTGTGTGTGTGTGTTCATATGTGTAAGAGTTAAAAACGTGCTTTATTTTTATTTTTATTTCCTTGTCTTGCAGCGAAGGCCTCGCCTCACCTCGACTGGAGCTGCTGCACAACATCGACCCCGAGTATATCGACATCGCTCCGTGTAAGTGTGTGTGTGTGTGTGTGTGTGTGTGTGTGTGTGTGTGGGGTGGGAGTCTTATCTCCGCTGTCATCGCAGCATATGATATCACCTCCAGCAGGCTTTCATTTGTCCAAGTAGCAGTTCCCACACTGTTTAAGAGCGTAGGTGAGGACTACACGCTCTGGGCTCCCACCCACACCTCTCCCGCCTGCACTCAGACGTGGTAAAGAGCGTCTCTGACATGAGTTCTGAAATCGGATCCTGTGAGGGGCAAACACCGGCCGACGCCACCTGCAGCGAGGCGTTCACAGCAGAATATCGCACCAGTCTGGAAACCTACTTCACATCCAGTTTCCTTTGAGACACGCAGGCAGCTAAGAAGAAAAAACCTTGAAAAAGCCGATCCTGGTCGTCTGTGTCACCTTCTTCAAGCAAAACCTCATTGAGTAACTTTTAATGTTCATATGCCTCATAACATTCTCTAAAGTTTAGTCTGTTTGTTCATATTTAATGTCCTGAATGAAATAGAACATGCCTTCATTCATCCCACGACAGGGAGATTTCAAAATAAGAGCGTGGACCTTAGCGGGTCTTGCTATTCTTCTCCAATGGAACCTCTAATGTTTATCAGCCTGATAGACATTGTCAGACAGTATGTTTACAAGACACTTAAAAAAAAAGAATAATTACCTCTATCTGTCTGTAACCAGACAACTAGAGTGCATATAAATGCGTTAGTGTGACTAATACCAGACCTTCTATCTTCTTCTCCTCTAATTATCATGAGGCACACAAGTTGAGCCATGAGACACTGTAACGTTTTGTTTTGGACTTTGAACTTTTCTCTCTTGGCTCTAAGTACTGGATTGTCACTTTCAGAAAGTCACTTAAAAACAACCGTCCACCCATTAAGACGTGATATTAGGCAGAAACGAACGATATCCAACCGTCTGATGAGACGTTCTCAGCTCACATGCTCTGCTCTCCTTTGTTTTGATCTTCTCAAGGTGGGAACCTGTGAATCTAACCCCCTCCAACTCCATCCATCTGTACCTCCACCCCTGGTGGGCTCCGGCCAGCAGCACTCCATCACGATAATGACAAATAGAGACAGACAGAATAGAGACAGACAACCGTTCACTCATTCAACCATTACTCAAGTGCCACTGACAGGAGTGTGACAGGAGCTCGTCGTGGAGGTGATGGGACCCTCATGTTGTCTCCGCTTGTTGTTTTATCTGCTCTTCACGTATCAAGGGCTCATTGTTGGAGCACGTCGTGTCTCACATACGAGACGTCGTGAATCCAATTACCCGGGGCGCTAGGAATAGCATGTTGCGTAAGATCGGAGCAAACAAACGTCAACTGCGCGTTAGGTTTATTATGAGGGTTTGAAATTTGTTTGAGTGGATTAGGAGTTCATGAGCACCATGTCACCCGGTCTGCATGTGCTTCGCGGGCTGATCTCACACGCTGTCCGGCTTATTATCGGTGGATGTCCTTCATCCCCACAGTTTGCTTTATGAAATGTGTTCGCATTACTCTAATTTCATGATTCATTACGGCCCCGGCAGAGTTTCGTTTTTACAGGGGTGAGACCGTGAATACCGGCCGTCTCCCATTACAAGGAAACCCGCATAACAAAGGCTGCTCGGAGCGGCTAGGCAAAACAGCGCTTTAATTAGCTCTGTTCCTCTCTCCTATTCTATCTCCGTTCCTGTGATTACCGCACCTCATAAAACGGTATTTGTTGTTTGTTTTTTTTTCGGAGACTGAGGAATGCCTTGTTGAACCTGTAATCAGTCAACAGTGATGAAACCTGAGGCCGCTGACGTCCGAGAAGAGGGTGTGTGTGTGTGTGTGTGTGTGTGTGTGTGTGTGTGTGTGTGTGTGTGTGTGTGTGTGTGTGTGTGTGAGAGTATAGTGGCGGAGCTGTGATTGTAGGGAGGCTTCCAGGAAACTGGTCTTGTGACTGCCTCTCTGCCGGCTGTCAGACGCAGTGGAGTGGTCTCATTCTTGTCTAAACCGCTTAATAGCGGTGGTCCCGTTCACTACTATTTCTGACCTTGTGGAGGACGCTGCACCTTAGTTATGCTTTCAGAAATAGCCCAAGTATAGGAGTGTGTGTGTTTCTTTTTTGTCCTGAAATGTTTCACAGATGGAGCATAATGGGTCGTCATATGAGGAGATGGGCACGCTTTGATCCGCCACTGGGCTGTAACATTCATCTCCTGAGGAGCACAGTAGTTTTGTCCCCTGTGGTCAGTTTGCTGGAAGGCTGATTATGAGTGAGCAGTTCCTTATGTGGCACCGCAGCTTGATCTGACAGAGGAAGGAGCAGAGCCTCACCTGGAACACCTGCCTTTAAGAGCCATGTTAGATCACGTTTCCTCCCAAAACACTGGTTTCCAGCCCTCCTTCCTCAGCATTTAATGTGTTATTCAGTGGACAGCTTGATTCATACCCTGCCATTGGCCAGAGACTGAAAAAAACAAGAAGAAGAAGAAGAATTCAAATCTGACCTTAAAAGTTACTAAAAGTTTCTACAGGGGACATATGTTTACATGTTCAACTAAAATGATACAATAAATAGGCTAAATATATAAGACTAAACATTTGATATGTAGAAATAAGAGGACAGAGTATAGTCAAAGCTTTAAATATATATTTTTAATCAAAATCCAGGCTTTCTTACTGTACTGTTCTTCCACTTGTAAACTGTTAGCTTAGTTAGCTATTAGCTACTCACTCTGCTAGCAGACGGTCTAAACTGTTTTTGTTACTCATCTGAGCTGAAAGGTATTGGCATCTGTCTCAGCTGTAGGTTGTTAGCTCAGCTAGAAATGAGTCCTGTTAGCAGTTAGCTCTGCTAGATGTTCAGTATTCACTCTGTTAGCTCCGTTAGCTGCGTCCTGCTGGCTCAGTTAGCAAACAAAGCTGTCACTATGGACATAAGACAGTCCTGTAAGCAGGTGGCTCTTTAAGATGCACAGTTTTGGTTTTGTTAGCTGGTTTTGCTTTTAGCTATGAGCTTGTTAAACATGTATTAGCTGTGAGCTATTAACAATAGCTGTCTTTGTACTGGTCTGAACTTAGTTTCAGGAACTACCTCCCTCTGGGCAAAGTTTTTAGGAACTTCACAACTTAGTGATACTTTGTCTAATTTGCATTCAGATCGATAATTGGACTTCTAAACCTCTGGAGCTAAAAATGTTCCTGAAAAGAGACTGCAAATACACATATAAGGGGGAACTTTACCCAAAAGGTTCAGGAACTGTGAAAAGTTTTGTGTTTTTGAGTTCTGAGCTATAATTTGTTGAAAACAGCTGCTGCAGCAGCGAATAGACGGGAGCGAGGAGAACAAATGATTAAATTAGAGAGCTGTTAGAAAACCAAGGAATGAACTACTGAACCGACCTTTTGACATGACACAAACAGTCAAAACAACGTGGGCTCCGTGGCATAAACGAACTGAGGCGGGTAACGTCCCCAAACAGCTCCTGTTTGGAGGGATTAGCGTCTGTGTGTAGTCCGCTCTCTGATTTACAGCTTTTCTTTGGAGTGGTGGTTGTTTAAACAGCTTCTTTCAGTGGAGCTCAGATGATCCTCGAAGTTCACCGCTGCTCCTCACCTTCTAAATCACTGCGTGAGAGCCCGCTGAGGAGCAACGCTGCTGCTTTACAAGCGTTTGGGATTTATGTGTGAATCTTCATCATGAGGCTCTGCAGCGACTGCGAGCTGCTCCTCCTCTGTCTGACCCTGCCCTCCACAGTTTTCCTGCTTGTTTTCTTTTGTGCCTCTTCTCTCGCTTTTTTCCTATTCAACCCGTTGAAAATGTCTCGTCCCTCTCGCTTTTCTTTTTGGGGGGACCGGCCATTCTCCTTTCAGGCCTCCTTTCAGAGGAGGGAACCCGGCTAAATGGCCCACAGAGGGGTCCCTGAATCTGAGACAGAGAGAGAAACCCAGACTCGGCCCGGGCCTTAAATCACCCACAAATTTCCAAAAACGTCTTCTCCTTCTTGTTCTTCTTGTGTCTCGGGGGCTCTTCCCACTGTTCCTCCCCTTCCCATCCCTCCTCCTTCTTGTGGATTCTCCTGCTGTGGATCCAGATGAGAGAGGCCTGCTTTCAGGCACTTTATTTTCCTTTTTTTTTTAATGCAAATCTGAGACATGTGTATCCGTCAAGAATCCCCGTAAACACGCGAGGGTAGAAGAGGAGCTCGCTTCAACAGCCTCAGCCCGTCTTACCTGCGTTGAAATCACCTTTAACACCTGGATGGTAGAGCCTCGGCCTGTCCCACACGAGGCCTGGCGGTCTGGCCCAGGGGGTCGCAGCTCTGATGCACGTGAGAGCAATTAGGATGCCCACATGTCAGCCGCACTGTGATCAGCGAGGAGCTCTTGTGTCAGAGCTTCTGTCATGTGGTCGTAAAGAGAGAGGAGGAGGGGGGGGCAACAAAAAAGCAAAACGCTGAGAGGGGAAAATGTTTTAATTCTCCAGTCATGTCGCTGTGGTCGGATCGACCCCGGGAAAACGAGCTCTGATGGGAACGTGGGATTTCTGTGGGTGGGGATCTGTCCGTATGCTCAGAATGCGAGGAAATACTTGTTTTTGACAGCGTCAGGACGCCAGAATGACTCGCAAATCTGCTCTAATCAGCACCACATTGTCGGGGTCAAACGCGGCACGAACCTGGGGATTCTCTCAAGGCCAAAACCAGTGCCTCTCTCCCTCTCTCTCTCTCTCTCTCTCTCTCTCTTTCTTTCATGGTATCGTTTGGTCTTCTGGACTCAAAGCTGGTGCTCGCTCCTGGGAGATTCTAGTCCGGTGAGCACAGAAATAGCTCTGTGGGCCTGGCGTCTGGACACCCCCCAGGAGCCAGGATCGAACCGTTCCCTGACCCCCCGCCCCTCGCTCCGCTGCAGCGGTGGCAGATCGTTCCCTGTGTTTGGCAGACGCAGACGGCTGGTGCTGGGCCCACCGCGTTACCACCGTATTTGTCAAATTCCTGGAGCCCTGAAAGTTCCACGAGTTTGAGGAAATGTCTTACATACGACAGTTTCTGTTCCCGAGGCGGACAGACTGTTATTATCCCGCCGCACCGCTAATTTTGCAAAAAGAAGGTTTTTCCTTCCACATTTATTTTCACACCTTCACTCGATACTGGGCCGTGATGCTCAGGTATGCGCTCGCTCTCGGCCACCACACAGGGCTTTTTGTGTCCAGCTGTGGCCTCATGTCGTCCTCATCAGCAGTTTCTAACTTTAAGAAACGGAGTGTGGAAAGAAAGCGGATGACCACCTCTGTCCTCTCTCTCTCTCTCTCTCTCTCTCTCTCTGTCTCTCTCTCTCTCTCTCTCTCTCTCTCTCTCTCTCTCTCTCTCTCTGCAGGTCCTGGCAGGAAGAGCGGCTTCTCTCTGGATCCGGAGAGCGTTGCCTACTGGTCCAGGTTTGGCTTCAATGTGTCCATTCACGCTGCAATACGAACCAGCAAGTGGAAGCTGCTGACGGGGTACCCAGGTCAGGATCTGCTGCCTCCAGGAATGACATGTTTAGTCTGAGGAGGAGGCTGAGACACACACACACATGCACACACACACGCACACACACACGCACACACAGACTTGTTTCTTATCTCTGCTAATCACCTCCATCCATTATTTTACTCGCTTTGTACCCAACAATGTCACGAGTGTCTGCAGGAATCTTCCCCAGCGGAGCAGGGAAGACTTAATAGACTTAGAAAACAAAAGACAACTATTTGTTTCAGCATTTCAAAACATTTTTGGAGAATGATTTTGAGAGATTAAGTCTGAATTCCCTTGAGTGAGAATGTTTTCTTGGTTTCTTTCGTCCCTGGGTCAGTAAAGCTTTGAGGTGAGGACAAAATAAAGTTCCCAGACCTGATCTCAGCCTTGGTGAAGCAGACTTTTTCACTGTTTTTGCATCACTTCAACAATTAATCAAACAACTAATTGATGAATCGAGAGAGTAATTGACAGGTTAATGGTCAAATATCGACCACACGTAGGAAAATGTATCTGATGATGCAGCCATTTATTCTCCCACTGGTGCAGCTTAAAATCTGTAAAAATGCCTGAAATTTCTAGACGTGTTGGAACTTTGGCCAAAGGGCTTGAAAACACTTAGAATCTGATAGTTTAACATCGACCTGGATGGCAAGAAAAGTCTATTGACAGCGAGGTGTCACAAATCAAACAGTGTTTACTCGTAGAGGGAGACTCATCCCTTCATCCTGACTCAGAGACACTGAAGCGATGGTTCAGAGTGAGGATGCGCTAATGAACGCCAGCTGTGGCGCATCCCTTCATGACGACGCTCACAGACACACACAGGCTTCACTCTCCTCAGGGCACGTTTCCACAGCTGGGCCTCGTCTGATTGCAATTAGTGTGTGTGTGTAAATAGTGAGAGTGAGAGTCTGCGTGTGTGTGAGAGAGAGAGAGAGAGAGGAATAGAGATAGAGATAGTCCTCTCCAGCTGTAAAACCCCTGCATCCAAAAGTGAGAGTGCACATCAGAACTAAAAAAGTTTCATGAAACAAAACTATCGTCCTGTGTCTCATGAGATGAATCTATCGAGATGAAAACGATTTGAAAGACGACATCAGTGAGTCCAGACAGAGACAGCGGAGATATCGGACTGTAAACACCAGGGAAGCGATGAGGAAATGTTGATGTTTTTTGTTGATATCTTGTTTGTTTTCAGAACGAGAAAAACATCCATTTTCTGTGTAGTTTTACAGCTGTGGTGTGTGTGGCTTTGTACGTTGGTACAGAAATCAAAATACAAAATCAGTAAAACTACACACTACTACACACATAAAGTTAGTACTCAGTATATACAAAATACTCAAAGGTAGGCAACATGTTCATGTTAGAGTGGCTACAGCTAATCAGTTTATCAATTATTAATCAACTAATGAAATAATCATTAGACTATATCCGATTAGTTAATTTGAGAAGGATTTGAGGAGACAGAATCCTCTGATCTCAGCCTCTTCAGTTGCATATTTTCTAGTTTCTTTAGTGACTGTGACAGAATCTGAATGTTTTCAAGAAAGGATAAAATAAAGTATTAGCCATGCTCACAGCTTCGGTGTCACTTCATAAAGCAAAGAACTAATTGGTTAATTAAGAAAACAAGGACAAATGTGAGCGATTGATGTGAGGATCCCTCTGAATTCTCTGAAGCAGAGTTTCTCTGGATGTAAATGCCACAGACAGAGAACCCTGAACCACGTCCTGGGATTGTTTGCTCCACAGGCTGTGACGTCTGGTTCCCTCGGCCCGGCCACAACGGCTCCCTGGTCCCCGAGCCGCTGCAGCCCGTCAACCTGTTCAACATAGAGAAGGATCCGGAGGAGAGGCACGAGGTGTCCTCCGCCTTCCCCAACAAGGTGGAGTACCTCCTCACCCGCCTCAGCCAGTACCAGCGCGGCGCCGTGCCCGTCACCTTCCCCGACGATGACCCCAGGTGTGACCCGGGCCCCAGCGGGGCCTGGGGGCCCTGGGCGTAGAGGGGCGGAGACAAGGGCCAAGCTCCGCCCACCGTGTTTACAGCAGCAAGGGAACAATCAGGATTTCGGAACACTTTCTACCTTCCATTATGGAGATGGGAATCAACATAAATCTAAATCTTCTTATCTTTTCTTACGGCCCCTTTTCCACCAAAACTGTTCCAGCGCCACCTCCACTTGAGAACCAGTCCCTTCTCCATGGCACAGGTGCCAGTTCATAACAACGTTATCTCAAAGCACTTCACAGAAACAGACCACATAGAGCAGGGCGGAGCCCAGCTAAACCACAGCATTACGTCATTGTATACGTCAGTTACGTCCAGGACATCAAAATGTGAATTTATCTGACTTTTTCTGGTTCTTAGAGTCTGTCTGTACTGTAGCTGCTGTTCTTCACATCCATGGTCTCTACTGAATAGTGAAAACAAAGTAGATGGACTTGTTGTTTTCATGTCTCAGTAGCCCCGCCCCCGGTCTGTGATGCAGCCCCGCCCCCGGTCTGTGATGTAGCCCCGCCCCCCAGCCTCTGACATAGACAGATAGCTCTGATGTGACCCTGCCTTCTGCTGGTTCTTCTGGTCTTCTGGTCCAGCAGAGAAGTGGTGCCAGTCAGTTCTTCATCAGTGGAAACAGATTCCGACCTAAATGCTGGTTCTGGAACAAGCACTTGAACCACAAAGTCTGTGGAAAAGAGGCCAGAGTGATGTGAGTGATCA
This sequence comes from Karalla daura, assembly GCA_029224185.1. Classification (NCBI taxonomy): domain Eukaryota; kingdom Metazoa; phylum Chordata; class Actinopteri; order Chaetodontiformes; family Leiognathidae; genus Karalla; species Karalla daura. The sequence goes on along the minus strand of CM055201.1, from coordinate 21,631,668 downwards.
CGTTTTAAAATGTGTGGAGGAAACCATCAAGCAAAGCCTTTTATGTTTACTCTCTAAAAAGAAAAAACAAGCGAAAGAAATGAAAACAAACGAGACTGAGACCTCGTCGCAGAATCACCCCAGAAAGCGTCTCGGAGCCAAATACAGAAGCAGCGAGTAACGAAGCTGCCAACGCTGCAAAACAGGCCTGATGAATTGGCCGAGAAGCCTGGAAAACTACGGAGTAGTGGAAGGAAAGTATGCGAGGGAACCCTGATTTATCACTTCAGCTTGTTTGTAGAAATCCGCCCGCTTAATTTGGATTTATTGCCGCCTCAGCAATCAGCTCTCGGCGCTGACCTGGCGCTGGAGCGGCACACGCTGCTGGTCTGTCCAGAGTCGTCTCGCTGCTGCTTCCAGGTGATGGCACAGACTCACAGTGGCACCGGCTCGGCAGGTTGTTCTGAGGCCCAGGAGCCAGGATCAGACGTTACGGGTCAGGGAGGAGGAGAAGGTGTAGAAATGTCACAGAGCTTTCCTTTCTTTTCTTTTGTGAGACCGTCTCCTCTTCAGGGATGCTTTCGTTACCTTTGGCTGAAATGATCAACTTGTTTAAATCTGTGCAATATTCTTTCCCACTTGCTGTGTTTTGATCTTGTGCACAAACTTGATTTGATGTCTTTAAGGTGCCAAAAATAATGAGGTTTTTTGTTTTTAAAGTGCACATCACTATCACTAAGTGCCTCGAGACAAACCTGACATGGTTCATTTGTCCTTGAAATGCAATAAATTGTTACAGTGCAAAGGCTGAAGAAAACTTGTCTTTTTTACCCTTCAAAGGATTCAGTTTGTTTTAGAGTTCTGTCTCACTCTCGCTGCAAACCAGGATTGTTCCTGAGAGTATTTTCTGTTCAGAGCTCTAAAATGTGCAGAATGTCTCGTGCTCCTCAGGTTTAGAGCGACACATGCCAGAGTCACTGAATGACAGAGGTGGCAGAAGTACCCACGTTGTGTACTCAAGTACAGGTAATAATTCAACTCCTTTACTCAAGTCAAATGAAGAAATCACACATGATGCTAATGAGGCTTCGTGTTTTTCATCCACAGTTTCCCCTCTAAGTTAAAAATGTAAGGAGTAGAGATGGGAAAGTACAGAGATGTGTCTTCAAACACAGGGAGTAAAAGAAAGAAGTCATCAAGGAAAGCACAGATACCTGAAGAAAGTACAATAACAAAGTATTTGTATTTTATCAAGAGTAAAACTCCCTGGGAATAATTTACATTTTTGGAATCTAGGTGGGAGAAACTAATTTCCCTTCTACACACACACACACACAGACACACACACACACACACCCACCCAGTTTGACCTTTGACCTGTGGGTGGTTGACCTCCCATTGGCAGCAGTGTGCTGACTGCCTCAGGAAGCGCCCCCTGCAGGGCGTGGGCGGCCCGGTCCTAATGCGGGCTGCGACCTCTGACCCGACTCCTCGACTGATTGGCGGCCGAGCAACGTAAACACTGCTGCTGTGGAGCTGTCACACACACACACACACGCACACACACACACACACACACACACACACACGCACACACGCTCCACCTCGCTTCTTTTCTTCAGTCTTTTTCTGGAACTATTGTCAGTGTGGATGTTCACATTGTTTTCTGTCGTTTGGCTTTTTGTTCGGTATGATCTCAAGGTTGGCATGAGTGATGGGACCCTGCTGGGTGGGTTGCCAGATAAGCTTGAAATGGGGCCAGATTTGAAAAAGGATTGTAAAATAGTAAAATGTGAGGCATTTCTGAGTAAACCAGTGTTCTACAGCTTCTGTGTTGATGCTCTTTTCTACTATTCTGGGTCCGCTTTAAACTCAAACTCCACATTTTCCTCCCCTGACTGTTCGGACGCTCCGTCAATGGTTCTGAGCTCATCGATTTCACTGGAAACCAGAACTCCATCCAGACGAGGTGTCAGCAGCGCCTGGATGAACTCTGGTGCCTAATCAAGGAGTCTCCTCTGGAGATTTCAGGCGGCGTTTTCCACTGAATTATTTATTTAGTCACACTCGGCTCCATATGTCCTGCCCAGGGCCACGGAGACACGCCACTCACACATACAAGAAAAACTCAAGTCCACTTTACAAAAAATATGTTTCATGCTTTGGAGGAAGAGGACGAGAACAGAGCCCGACCCGTCGAACCGGCTGTTAAATGCAGCTGGAGCTGGGGTCTTGGGAAGATGCTGAGCTGCTGGAAAACCTCAGGATTACTTAATGTGTCTGAGTTGTTCTGTGTGCTAGCAATCAAACAAACTGTGTTTGTGGCGAGCTCCCTCTCCTCCTCCTCCTCCACCTCCTCTTCCTCGTCACTGTAGGAGCATCCTCACCTCCTCCTTATAGCACGAGGAGCAGGCTCTGATGTCATCCAGGTCCTGGTTTGTTTTCTCAGCTGTGACGAGGCTGCGTGTGACGCCTCAGCACCTCCAGTATCATCCAGGGAAGACACCACAGGGAGGAGGTACGAGAGCAGGAGTTCTGGTGAATTTTGCCGCTTTATTGCACAAATTGATGGACTTCTCTATGGGAAAATGCAGCCTGAGTCTTGTAGGTGTATCTCGTAAAGTTACAGCTTTCACAGCGTTTTCTTTTTCCTTTACATTAACTTTTATGGTTGCATGTTTAGATTCTCTACCGCCCTCTGTTTGAAATGCCGCCCCTTGTGGGACTATCTATCTATTCTATTCTATTCTATTCTATTCTGTTCTATTCTATTCTGTTCTATTCTGTTCTCTTTATACATGATGTTTAGTGGTAGGTTCAGACAAATGTCTCTATATCATATAATGCTACCAGTATAGGATCACGTTTACAGTACACCACCTGTATTTGTATTTAGGTCATATTTATATATTTATACAACCTGAGTGGTTTTATTACAGCATTTCAATCTATCTGTTGGCCTTTAGCTGTTGAAAACGGTATGAGTTGTGAACAAAAAGATGTATCGAGTATCATGTATCTATTTCATGATAGAGTGTGTATGAGGTGTTTTTGGAGCTGGCCCTAGTGGATCTAAGCGGTACTGCAACTAAAGTCAATTCCACGTTGGCAACGTCCATCTTTTATAGACAGTGTATGGTCTAAACACAGATTTTGAGGGGGCATTCCGATATCCATGTACACTCCAAAGCAAGGATGCACTGATTTATGGGGGTTGGAGACAAAGCAGCAGAACTCGATGGGTCTCAGAACCTCCTCAAAGATGAGACGTGTGGGCAGAACCAGCTCTGATGCTGCTCTGCTTTGTCCAGGAGAAGACTTTAAAAGTCCCAGAGAGTGGAGCAGGACTGGAATTCCAGACCAGATTGCATGTGTGTGTGTGTGTGTGTGTGTGTGTGTGTGTGCCTGTGAAAACAGATTAAAATCATAGCAGTGACCAGAGCAGCCAGGAATGTGTTGAACCTTGAGTTTGGAAGGGGAGGAATCCAACAGCTCATCACACCCAGCAACAGAAACCCCCCCGGCAGCACCAGACGACCTCCGAGGAGCTGAATAATCCTCGTTAATAACCGGAGGAACCGAGCCCGGCCCCCAGCGTCTCCCATGGACCTGCAGTCCACCTCATCTCATGTGAATCATCACTTTTTAGGGTATTTACAGCAGACTGTTCAGGTTCTCATCCTCAGAAAATACACAAAATACTCGGTCTATCTTTATGTCTCTGACCTCACATATTCACAGATATTCCATGTTTATTTGGATGTTTGTCCATTGAATCCTTGTTTCATTTCTAAACATGTATTATCTGAAGGTTTGGAACTGTTTCTGGTTGTTTTGATTGAAGTTCATTCACTGGTTTGTGCTTTGTTACAGTTCTGTTGTCTGACAGAGTTTTTATTTGATATTAAGAAACCATTCGACCGGCTTTCCTCACGGTTTTCACCAAACTTCTCTTTCTATGGTAGAAATGCTCGGGATCATTCCAGGGAATGTCGTCTGGCCCTGGAAACAAAACAGACACGCTAAATTTAGATGTGGAATAATGTCTGCTGTAAAACACAATCCATCACTCCCACTGTTTTGTTGTTGCTCAGTAACAACATCGCAGGCTGTGTGTTCGTCATCCCTCCTGTAGGAATGTACCAAACCTAAATATCACCCACGTACTGACCTGCCAGGGATCATAAAGCCATTGTTACGCTCTCCTGAGCTGGTGTTTCAGAGTAGTCGCAGGTTTATCTGAAAAATGTGATGGAAACGGTTTTACTTCTACATTTCCAGGTCATGTGACATAACGTGGGGGTCACATGACCAGTTCACTTCACGTAAGGTGCCCGATGGGGCCTGAGACTGACATCTAAATAACTAATAAACTACATTATGGATGTCAATTTTCCTCAAAGTGGAAGGGATGAGATTTGACAAAAACTATGGGATTATACGAAACAAGATTTTATGTAGGATTAGGGTTGGGGAAGAGAAGGTTAGGGAATTAGTTGTATTTTATCACATTTTTGGAAATATTTTCATGTTATTTCAGTGTAACCCCTGGACTGATGTTTTGTCTTGTCCAGCTTCCAGCTCAGGTTTATGGTTATGGTTTATTATATAGTAATTGACTGTGTTGCTGCTTAATGTATGTATGTAAATAAATGCAGTAAATAAACAACAAGCCTCTCAGTCTGCTCCGACTTGACCTCGAGGAACCTCACTCCTCCGATCATTGTTGATTCCTTCCCCTGTGTGAGCCTGAAAGTCGGTCAGAGTTTCCACAATGATCCCGGGAAGCGTCTAGATAACATCGGAGCTGCTGGAACACTGACAACGGCCTCGGAGCCGAGGCTTGGGCTGTGGAGCGGCGGGTCGGGGCCCGGGCAGGGCCGAGGTCCCGGCTCCAGCCTCCGGCCCGGCAGCCACAACAGTCTGGACGCGCTCCATTCACCCCCCGCTGGCGTGCAAAGCGCCCGCACGCTCACAAAAGTTGTTGTTTTGTGACGTTTCCTGTCGAGGAACGAGGCGAGGTCACCGACCGGGCGCCAGGCCCTGCTGGAGGATCAACAGCTGATCAGTCTGGACCAACAGAACCAGAAATACTAGAAACTGTATCCCAACAGAGCTGCAGTTTAAGTAGATGTATATTGTGACACTGTATAGAAGCTGAGAGCGTGATACTGATCTATCATTTCATTATCTCGATATAACAAAGTCTGTTCTCTTGTCTGAATGATGTTCTACTTCACTGTCAGTCTCTTTTGTTACCAACTCAATAACGACTTATTTCATCTCGATATGAAAAGTTTGTTTTCTCGTAATAACTCATTTGATCATCTCGATCGAAATAAGTCGATTTTCTAGTGATTGTGACCTATCATTTTGTTATCTCGGTATAAGAGTTTTTCCTGTGATTATGACTTGTGATTTCATTGTCTCGATATGACATCATCTGTTTTCTTGTGACTTATTAACTTATTATTTTGTTATCTTGATATACAGTAACAGAAACTCTTGTTTCCCGGGGTTTGATCGCTTGCTGGTTGAGTCCATCATCCAGGATCTGATCCATGAATCCACAGGTGTAAACTGTCTCTTTCTGTTTGAGATTGAGCTTAGACCTGGCCATTCCAGGAGAAGACAAATCCGGATGAGAATAAAATAATCCAATGGATTGTCATGAGAACACAGACTATGTTATACCGAACACTAACTAACCGTAAATGTTAGTTGTTTAACACTCAATGTTATCTTTACCAAAGCATCGTTATGATGTACATCGAAACATTGTAAATCAAAAGGACAAAACAAACTTCCATATAATCGAGTTGTTGAACTGTTAACATCCCCTGGCGCCATTTTGTCTCTTGAAGGTGGATCTGGAACAGACGTAGACGGCGCACTTGTGGGAATAACCCTGGACGTGTCTGTCCCTGACCTGGATAAACGTGGCCTCCAGAATGTGTGTGTGTGTGTGTGTGTGTGTGTGTGTGTGTGTGGAGCCGGGGGCTCAGCTGTCTGGGTCCCCCCGCCGGAGGCTGAGACACAGATTTAGACTTCAGAATGTGACACGAAGAACGTCCACGCGTCCACGGAGCAAAAAGGTAACGAGAGATGCTGAGACGACAACTGCAGCACAGCTGAGAATCAGTCCGGGTAATACGGGCCGGCCGAGAGGCCGACGACTCCGAGAGGAGGAAATCCCAGTCAGACTGAATCGATGGAGGAAGGAAACGATACAGAGACGAATCAGACGGGTCGGGGAGGGGGGGGTCTGGCTTCAGCTGCACTGATTTATGTTTGTTTTGGCGAAATGACAGGAGAAAATGCGCGAAATGCAAACCGTAATGCATGCAATGAGACGATACGGAAGATTTACTGCTCAGTCTGACTTTACGAGCTGATATTTACGAGTTATTGTTTGTTTCTCTCTTACGTTTCTGTTCGATAATGAAAAACAGTGGATGAGTCATTCACATCAAGTGGAAAGAGCCTGAGATTAATGCTGCATTCAAGATCCCACAGAATATACACAATAAAGTATCTATCTATCTATCTATCTATCTATCTATCTATCTATCTATCTATCTATCTATCTATCTATCTATCTATCTATCTATCTATCTATCTATCTATCTATCTATCTATCTATCTATCTATCTATCTATCTATCTATCTATCTATCTATCTATCTATCTATCTATCTATCTATCTATCCATCTACCTGCTGTGGTGCCAGAATGAAGAAGAGGAGGATGAGAATGACCGGGTGGAGGAGGAGGAGGAGCTCTGTCTGCTCCTCCTCCTCCTCCTCCTCCTCCTCTCCTCCTCCTCCTCCTCCAGCAGCAGCTCCTCGGGGCTCTGTGGTTGGAACCATTCATTCTTCTCTGGATCAACGTGGAGGATGAAGAGGAGCCTCTGAGCTTCAGCTCCAGACTCGCGCACTTCTCACCGCACTTCCACTGCCGCACGTGCACCAGGACCTACCGCATCCACGGGATCCACGACCCGGCTGCGTGTCTCCTCCACGTAAGTCACAGACTCAGCAGTCCTCCTCCTCTACCTCCTCCTACTCCTCCTCACTGTAGAGCTCTCCCAGCTCTCTCTCTGTCTCTCTGCCACTTTGACGCCGCTTTTCTCCTCTTTTCGCGCTGTTTGTTGCTTCCTCCGCTCGATACTTTTTCCCGGGAAGCGGCAGCAGCTGCGATGCGTCCGCCTCCTGCTCCTTCCTCCATCAAAAGCTCCACAGCTGCAGCCATACTGCCAGTCACTAGCCTACATATCTGTAATATGCATGTATAGACTATATACATATACAGTATACAGAGAGAGAGAGACTTTATATATACTTTAAAATTAACAAAAATTAGGTGAATGAACATTTGGTCCAACTGACTGATCTAGATTTCAGTATCCAGTCAATATTTGGTGGGACCATGTTTCAAGACCGCAGCACTCCTGTTCTTCCACTGTTCTAACACAGTTTTGAAGTTTTTGAAGGAATCTGGTGGATAGGTTTAGATGTTCCAGACATCCTGGAGAACTCTCCATAGATGTTCAGTGGATGATGAGACAGACCTGGTGATGGTGATACCAGGGTTCCTCCAGGACTTGGAGATAGTTCTTAAATAAAGACATTGGGGCTGTATGTTTTGGGAGTCGGTGCATCGCCGTCTGACTCAAACTAGTTACCATGAGTCCAACAAGTTCTCAAATATCTGGTCTAATGTCAACTCACAGTCAGAATCGTAATAACGTATTGATCCCTGTGGGAAACTGTCAAACCCAAGACAAAGAAACTGCACCACGTCCTCAGAACCGAGAGCTGGAACTGGTTTATTCCAACTTGCCAACACTCAACTCTGCTAATGACTTTTTTTTTGAGAACTTTCACTAAAACACCCCGAGCCTCCAACACCCGATCCCCGGACCTGCTCCGGGGGTCCAGTGTCTCCTCTTCATTGAGAGGAGAGTTCATCGGAGCTCTCTGACAAAGTGCGACACAGATTCCCGTCTTGTTTGCGTGTGAGTTGTGTTTCAACAGTAAACCTGAGCCCGGCTCCCACCTCCACACCTGTTTGTTGTGTGAAAGGGAAAAGAACACCTGGGGGCAGGGACCTGCTCGCCCTGACCCAGGTCAGGCCCTGCTTTGTCTGCCACTGCTGGTTTCCCACATCTGATTTTATCACGGTGTCAAAACCTCACAACAAAGCTCTGATCTCAACCAGAACAACTTAGTATTCTGATTAAAACAGTGACTTTGATATAATTACAGTCTTATTAGGGATTGACTGAGAGACAGGCTGAGACATTTGGAATATTCCAGGGTCGGTCACATGGTTCAGACATGGAAATCACCTTGTTCGGAGTAGAAATGTTGCAGCATGAAGACACATTTGGCATTTGAGAAAGTAGAGGAAGGAGTGGAGCTTTTGTGCTGAGGCTGAACCTGGAGCTGTAGATGTTGATGGAGAGGAACAGAATGAAGCTGTGGAAGCTGCAAACATGGGAATGGACTAGTTATAAAGAGGCTGTTCTGTTGCTGAAAAGCAGAATAACATTCCTTCTACTTTCATAAATTCTCATATCATGGCACAGATGATGAGGAACCATATGTGTGGAGTACGTAATCTAACATGTAAACATGAAATCTATAAACAACATTAGTCTTCAGTCCTACTCGACATGAGCGGACTCAATCCTGCTGTCATCCATCCCGCTCTGTTCTGCAGTGTGTAAAATGGAATATTCCAGAAGCAACTCGTGTAAACAACCATAATCCGGTTATTTAGAATAACGTCACCGTCCAGACTGAAGTTAATGTAGCCGCTGATTGTGGTGAAACAATTCCCAGACACACAATCTGACTCTTCTCCTCCACATGGCCTCTCCGCTAATGGCTTGACTGGATGGAGCGCCGGCCTCTCCGGCTTTGTTGTTGTTGTTGTTGTTGTTGTTTTTATGAGCGTCAGTGCTGCAGTTTTCTGTATTGTTGTCACTTTATTACCCGGCTGCGAGGCTGTGGGGGCTCAGCCACCGTGCGGTCTGCCTTCTGTAATTAGCCCGAGCCTCGTTCCCTGATTTTATTTCATTCTAAAGACACGCGAACTGAGCCTCAGATGTTTAATGATGCTGAGGTCATCGCCCCGCCAGCTTTAAAGATGGCGGTCGGAGCGATGGTCGGCCCGGCCCAGCCCGGCCCAGCCTGGCCTTCTGGGCGAGGTTCTCTTTCATTTCTTCAGAGCTTTAAGTGCCAGCGGCCGTGGTCCCTCAGGGCTGCGTGTTCGGCCCATTAAACCCATCCTGGAGTTCATCCATCAGGACCCTGCACTAGGCTGCCCTGATCCACAAGAAACACACACACACACACACACATACACACTGGAAACCCGTCGCTCCGGTCCTCTGGCAGCCTGGCAGAGCAGATGGAGGAAAAAAAAACTGAAAAAAAAACCTCTTTCATGTTTTCTTTCCTCTGCCATGCGTTCTTTCTGAACAGACTGGCACACTTTGGGGAAAAAGAAACAAAGGTTTAAACAAAGGTTTGACCACAACCTTCTCACTACCATCCTCCTTTTGTCCTCCATCCAAGAGTCCGGCTGCAAGTTTATGCCATGGCTCTATTTCCAGCTCTGGGTGAGGAGCTGCATCTCCTCCTCCTCCTCTTTCTCCCTCTCCTCCTTCTCCTCCTGATGGAAATCGGAGCCGGCTGCTATCAGTGTGAGAGTGAAAGCGGAGCCGGGGCGGCGGAGCTGCCGTGACCACGGTGTGAAATCTGCTGGAGCGAGCGGCTGCTGACCAGCGGACGCTCCGCGCCCGGCTGTGGCTAACATCTGGAATCTGGACATCTAACATCTGGAATACCGTTTGGAGAGCAGGAGTCAGCGCTCACCACGGACCTCCTCCAGACACAACACCGGCCTGGGCTGGCTCAGACAAGGTGGCTCAGAAAGTATCAGAAGTCAAAAAAGTCAGAAGTTTTAAAAAAGAAAGTCTTAATGAGACTTTGTTGGTATTGCAACTCTTAAGAGATGGTCTGACTGTATAAAGTCTGGAGTATTTATGATGGAGAGTCATAGTCACTTGGTTTGATTTGTTCTTTGGAGATACCCTGTAGATTTAATGGAAAACCAGGACTGTTTAGTGAGTTAAAGAAGGCGAGGGGTTCTTAAAGTTTTGTTTTTTAGAAGGTCTTTAAGACTTAACTTCAGGATTCCTGCAGACCTGTTAGAGTTGACGATTCATCGTTTACTGTGTCAGCTTCTCTCCTGGTTTATCGACTGTTAAATGTTGGAAAAATGTCGACTTTTGTTCCACCAAGACCCAGGTGAAGTCCTGAAACACCTTGTCCCACCTGAACCTCGAAGATCTTCAGTTTATGAAGAGGTTTTCTAACGTTTCATAGACCCTACGATGAAATGAGAGTCTCAGATTAACCTACCGTACTGACTCTCAGTCTCCAGAGAGCGTTTCCTCCTGTGTTTTCTCGTGCGGCCAATAAAAACCTTCTCGCCGGAGCATCCGGGAAGCGCGTTAATGAAACCGCCGCTTTGGAGGAGTTTCTTTTAATGCCGGTCTCGTTGCCCTAAAGATCGTTTATGTGGCTGTAAACTTAAAAAAAAAGAAGAAGACTGACGTCATGCGAGGGAGCGAGGCATCTAAACCGGGACACGTTCATGTTATGAGGATTTCCATCTCGAACAGGCTCGTAACAGAGGCGATTTCAGAGCGGATTAAAGCAGCGGTCCGTCCGAGTTTGTTCCTTTACTTTTGTTTAATAGAGACGTGATGGTTTTGAGCGGAGCTGGAAAAGTGTGTGTCACGCTCTGACGGACGACGGTGGTCCAGAGAGGCCTCGCTCCCTGGACGTC
>CM055201.1:21533327-21615827 GCA_029224185.1 Karalla daura | reverse complement strand
AGTGTATGTGTGTGTGTAGGGGGGTGTTTATGTGTGTGTGTGTGTGTGTGTGTGTGTGTTGTGATACTGTGACTTTCCAAAATGCAGACATGTGACAGTCACGTGGGGGAGTCTGCCCACAAACATGGCCGTTGTCCTTTAGATGCTCCCCAGGCTTTGTGTGTGACTCTGTGTGTGTGTGTGTGTGTGTGTGACTGCGTGTGTGTGTGTCTGTGTGTGTGACTGTGTGTGTGCCTTGTATTCTAGTTTGGCTGATAGTAGCCAAAGATAACAGCCCGAACAGCCCAAGGAAATAAAGAAAATCGGAATCGTGTCTGCAGGAAATGAATAGGAAAAGAGACAAAAATAGACGAAATCATAGTAATAATGTAGTAATTTAGTATCATAGTAATAACTGAGGGCGGAGACAGTTGGGATGCACAGAATTAACATGTTACCTGAGCCAAAACAACACAAACATGCACTTAAATAATATGTAATTACGTCTATGAATAGGATACAACTTACAGTGGAAATGTTGATTTTCTTGAAGAATGGATTTATTTCTATGCTGGTTCATACAGTTAGGCTGGTAGAATGGTCTGTGTGTGTGTGTGTGTGTGTGTGTGTGTGTGTGTGTGTGTGTGTGTGTGTGTGTGGAGTGAAATCTGTCAACACCTGTACAGTATTTCAAGTGTCTCCGCTCCGGCTCAGTTCAGCCACTTTAACTGCAGTCACGCGCTTCCTCGCTCACCCTCAACTCCTGTGTGATCTTATCATGGTGTCCTCAGGATGGACACACACACACACACACACACACACACACACACACACACACACGCACACACTCTTCAGAAAGTCATTAAGGCCTCGTTGCTGCAGACGTCGTCAGATTCCTGTGGAGCAGCCGCCTGCGACGCTGCAGGTCCTCCAGTCTAGGAGACGTGAGAACCAGACTGACGTGAGAACCAGACTTTAGGGGTAACGATTACATGTTATCACATCAAATACTCAAAAAAAGAGGAAAATAATAACATCGTAACTTCATACTACTAGTACTGCATACTGCTACATAATACTACAGGAGTCACATAGCGTCAGGTAAAGTCACAGAGAGTTGCTTAAAGTTCACATAAACTCATGTAAAGTTTGGTCGAGTCTCATAGAGTAGCTTAGAGTTGCTAAGCACCACGTAAGGTCCTGCAGAGTGACATTAACTGGCTTAGAGTCATGTGAAATCACACTAAGAGTTGCATAGAGTCCTGTAAAGTCACATAAACCTGCATAGAGCTGCGTAGAGTCATGTTATCTCACATAGTCGCATAGTCACGTCGAGTTGCTTAGATTAGCTTAGAATCACGTCCTGTAGAGTCACGTATACTTGTATAGAGTCTTAAAGAGTCACGTAAACTGACATAGTGACGTAAGTTCACGTAGAGTCACACAGGGCTGCTTAGAGTTGCTGTAGAGTCACATAGAGTCATGTAAACCTATGTCACAGTCACAGCCACGTAGAATTGCTTAGAAACGAATTTAGAGAGAGAGAGACGGGTGCGTTCAGGTACCATCGGAAAATCTGAGAATTGGAAGATTATGGCAGTTTTAAACTACAGTGATCAGGATCTTTTCTACTACTACTATTAAGTGATCTGCCTCGATCTCCGATCATGTGTTCCAGTAGGGGACATCTCTAGTGAGTTGATCATCACTGTTGTGATGAAAGATGCTTTTATTTTGGAAGAAACAACAAGATTAAGTTAACAAGTGGTAACTGTGCTGGATCAGCGTTTAAAGCGACCTCTGAGTGAGAACATACTTTGGCAGACATCAGCGGGGCTACAGTCTGTGTGTGCGTGTGTGTGTGTGTGTGTGTGTGCGTGTGACTGTGTGTGTGTGTGTGTGTGTGTGTGTGTGTGTGAGCTCAGGTGGAACCCCTGGACTCATTCAGCTGTCATCATGTCTGGTCGAGACCTGGCTCCGGTTCTGCCTCTTTATCCTCACATCAGAGCGTTTAATTTAACCTGCTGCTCCTCAGAGCTGACTTCACCCCAGCTCAAACAGATTAAAAAAAGCCAGACTGTGAAGGGTCTTTTTTTATCTCCTCTTCCTCCCTGATTCCATATCTGCAGGTTGTTCCTGCTCGTTTTCACAAAGCACCTTAGTCAGAGTGATAAAGCTGTGAGCGAACCAGCTGCAGCCTCTCGGGTCTGTGTGTGTGTGTGTGTGTAGCATGGAGCTAATCAGAGCGAGGTGATGTCATCTGTGTGTGCGGTCTGTGGTTTACAGGCAACACACACACACACACACACACACAGATGCACCAATATAGACACACACACACACACACACACACACACACACACACCAGAGGAAATTGGATAGAGTGTGGATAATCATTGCATTAAGTGCAGAGTGTGCAATCAGCGCGCGCCCGAGGGAGTAAAACACACCTCGTGTTTTTACTTTACTACATGAGTCCTGCTGTAACGCTGCACGGTGTTAAGTGTTTTTGGAGGAAGTGGATGTGTGTGTGTGTGTGTGTGTGTGTGTGTGTGTGTGTGTGTGTGTGTGTGTGTGTGTCAGAGGTGTCAGAGACAATCGGGGGCTGAGTGAGGAGGCTCAGCTGGATGTAGGAGTGGTTTTCACGTGCAGATAATTGTTTGTTTTAAAGATGGAAAATGTTTGGTTTGTACCTGTTACTCTGCCTCGTTAACCTCTCCATTTCTCATTGAGGCTCGTTAGTAATGAAAACCTCTTTAAATATTAGAGACAAAAGATGGGAAAACTGTTTTGTTTTGCAGACAGTCACAAAAGGACATTTGGTGTAACCTGGAGACATCTGGCCTTATGGTGGGTGCGTTCCAAAGTCTCCAGGCTGTTGTTAGCCTGTTAGCATAGCCTGTGTTGTAACTCACATATACCACATGAAAAACTCTGTAGCCATATATATAGATGTTGAACAATACTCTGTATGCGATTGATTTAGTGTGACAAAACCAGTCAGAAGTGCTAATAAATGGAATATTACAGGAGCTTCTACTATTTACACTCGGGGCGGCCATCTTTGATTGTCAATTCAAGTGTGCTCAGGATTCTCCAACTTTCCTTGGGGGGCGATCCAGTTGGGACTTCCAACTCGGAACCAGGCACAGAAAGTTTTACTTTATTTTTTCTTGCCTCATTCTTACATTCAAGAATCAGTCCATACTTTCAGTTTTAAAGTCCATACTTTCAGAGCTTTAGAGTTCAGCCCCCATGTTTCCCAGCAGCAGCAGAGGATCATGGGTATTGTAGTGTTGACAGTCCAGTCTGCCTCAGCACTGACTCTTCCCCCAGACGTTGTTGAAACTTTGAAAGTAATAACATGAAAATGAAAAAATGAAAACCCCTCCAAACTCCAAACTCCATCCGTTACTGATCCAGTCTCACACCCAGAGCCGGAGCGGAAGCTGCCCGGGCTCCACAGCTCCGCCGGTCTCTCCTCCTGGTCTGTTTGAAGCGCTCCTGGCAGAGCGTTCAAAGCCGGCGTGTCTCCTCTCTGGCTCCTAAAATAATGTGCGGTAAATGTAAGACAGCTGCCCCCGGGGGCCGGCCGCGCACCCACACAATGCTTATTATTCCCCAGAACAATAATTGCTTTTATTGCTGCTTTTCATCTCTCGCTCTCTCTGTTTTCCAGCAGTGCATTCCACACATTTTAGACGACAAAAGTGAAGCGTTTTTTTTTTTTTTTTTTAAACGGACTGTCGCTTGTTTTTTGATTCGAGCCGAGCTGAAAAAAAAAAAAAAGAAGCTCCGAACGCGCTGCCACTGAGCGGTTTCTGTGGTGCTGATGCAGCAACGTCCTCCAGAGCTGTAAAAATGTTCCAGTGACACACACACACACACACACACGCTGGCTGCGGAGCGCCATGATGAGGTCATTGTTGGTCATGTCTGTTTCGTATTGTGCGAATAGACAGCAGCTGTAATGCCCATTCTGTTCCACTCCTAAAGATATCCCAGTTTGTTCTTACAATATGTATTGTTTTTCTGCACGCAGCAGAACCAGATGTTCCCACATGGCAAACAGCTGTATTCCACACACACACACACACACACACACACACACACACAGGCCAGGCTCACAGTGGACTGTCATTCTACATACACTTGCAGGGGACTTGGGTTTCAGGTTGATTCTTGCACAAGTGGGTCATTTAACTGTAATGTTATCAACATTTAAACCTTTTTCTATGACACACATATTAATCACACACACACACACACACACACACACACACACACACACACACACACACACACACACACACACACACAGACTGTAGATAAACATGTTCTATCTGACCTCTGAGATGGAGTGAGGTCCATCTGCCGAGCTCTAAATATTTAATGTTGGTGCAGGTGAGCGAGGTTGCGTCTCACACCTGTGCTCTGTGTGTGTGTGTGTGTGCGTGTGTCTGTGTGTATGTGTGTGTGCGTGTGTCTGTGTGTATGTGTGTGTGTGTGTGCGTGCTGGAGGGCTGCAGCTCCTGCTTGTTTTAACGAGGAAGCTTTTCGCCTCCTGCTGCAAAAAGGAGGAAGATGTGAAACAGATGCAGACGTTGCTGCTTTAAAGACATTTTTGTGACATCACTTCTGTACTATTGCAAAGCACAATGACTGTTTCCCCACTAAAACTGATAACATTTTGTAAAAAGTTCAGAAACACACCTGAGATAAAGAAAGATGTAGTAGGAGCAAAGATGAAGTTTCTTTTCCTGGATCTCAAATCCCTTTTCAGTTCAACATTATAAAGAAGTCATGGAAACTTCAGATCTGCTGATTTTGATTTAGTGGCTCAAACATTAATTGTAACATCTCAGGAACTTAAATTATTCACTATATGACACATAATCTGCAGAAAAACAAAGCACCTCTCAAACTCACAGAGCAGCAATTTACATTGGAATCAGTTTTAATGCCACATAGTTATGACACATACCAGGAATGTGAGGACAAATACTGATGGTAGCCACGTTATCTTACGTTATCTCTTTTTTCTGGTGCATATTGGGCGAATGTAGGGAATACATTCTGGACAGGTCTCCAGTCCATCACAGGACACACTCACACACTATTCACCCTCACCCTCACACCTCGGGGCAATTTACAGTCTCCAATCCACTTAGACAATCATACTCATGGACTGTGGGAGGAGACCAGGAAGTAATTTATTAAGTGAGTAAGGAATATTGACTCTTCATGCACGTCTGTGCGTGGTGTGTAGCAGGCCCAGGAAGCCTCCGCTGCCCGACAGGAAACAGCCCGACACATAAATCAACAACAGCGTGCAGTAAACAAAGCGGAGGCAGCGCTCTGCAGAGATGCTGCTCTGAGGATCTTATTTCCCCCCGGATGGAGGGAGACACCTGCTGCTGCTGCTGCTGCTGCTGCTGCTGCTTCATAGCCAGCAGACACCAGAGGAGGAGAGGATCTACCTTCTGGAAACACAGCGAATAAACTCAGCTTCCACCTGTTTAACAGTCGCCCTCAATCTGTGACAGCCCACTCTCTTCCCTTCCATCCAGATCCCAGAGCCCCTAAATGCTGCAAGAAAGTAGAGACCAGACTCCAGACACCCCACACACACACACACACACACACACACACACATACACACACACACACACACACACCTCTTCCCCTGGACCCCACAACACACAATCTCCCACTTCCACTCCTGTGATTTGGCAACCATGTCCACGCCTGAGATTTAGGGAAAACGCAGAGAATGTACACAGGAAGTGGAGAACCGGATATGTTAAATTTTGGTTGCTATAGTTTCCAATAGCATAGTTACATGGTTGCCCTAGTTTCCATAGCATAGTAACGTGGTTGCCATAGTTTCCATAGCATAGTAATGTGGTTGCCATAGTTTCCATAGCATAGTAGCAGAGCTACCATAGTTTCCACTGTAATCATGTGGTCGTAATAGTTTGCAGAACATAGTAATGCGGTTGCCATAGTTTCCATAACATGGTTACCGTAGTATCCAGAGTATAGCAACTTGACTCCAATAGCGTAGTTACATGGTTGCCATAGTTTCCATAGCAGAGTAATGTGGTTGCCATAGTTTCCATAACATGGTTACCATAGTATCCAGAGTATAGTAACTTGGTTGCCATAGTTTCCATAGGATAGTAACATGGATGTAACATGGATGGTCATAGTTAGTGGTTGTTGTAGGCTGTTTCAGGTGGTTGCAGTGGCCCTGTGAAAATGTGTGTAACGTTGACAGTGATCTGACCTGTGTGGGGACGTACAGGTGTCTTTATCCTCTGAAATATAAAAAGTCAAACAGTTGAATCCACGTTGGTTTTCAGCTGTTTATTAGTGCTGAGATCCCAGTGAAGCTTCTGTGGTAGGACCGTGTATTATTCCAAGCTTATCCCAGAGCGTTTGTGGCAAAAATCCTGCTTGTTTTTCCACTGTTCCTCCACCTGGTGCCAGTGTAAATTATACCGTGTTTGATTATGTTCCGTTTCCTTATCAGAGTTCTCTCTTTTACGCGAAAACAAAGAGGGTTTCATGACCACACCTGCTCACAGGGCTCACAGGGACACGGGGACACTTTCATCTCTCACACACACACACACACACACACACACACACACACACACACACACACACACACACACACACACACACACACACAATGATAGAAGTGTGTCTTTTGTGTTTAGGTTTGGGTTTGGCTACATTTTATCAGATCTTAATCCCCCAGAATCTCTTATCAGATCTTTTCACATACTTTGTAGAACTCTTCTCAGCTTCATAGCACAAAGATGAACAAAATTTCCAGCTTTGTCCTAGAGAAAACAAGGCTAAAGACTAAAGAATATTGGGTTAAACCTCCATCGATCCATCCATTATCTTATCCACCTTGTACCCAGTCTACCCAGTATCTCCTGAGGACACACCCTGCACAGTCCACTCAAAAAAAATATAAATAAAATAGAGGCTACTCTTGTAAATGTGTTTCAGACATCCTCACAGGGCTAGAACTTAAAAGTGAAGCAGCTACAGAAGAGCAGACACAGATATGATTTACTAAACCACTAAAAATAAAACAGCAAAATCAACAAACAAATCGCTGAGTCCACTGATAGATTCTTCACTCTTCTCGTACTTTCCTGATAAAAAAACGAACGAGTTTGCATCATGTTATCTGCTCCACTGACACACATGCAGTAAAGCTGAGTAATGTGACTGATGACGTAACCAGACTATTGACCGGGCTGTTAACTGGGGTGAGTGCTGCCCCGCCTGGACACTACACTCAGGAGAGCCGGGTCCATTAGTTAATTATCTGCAGGCCGCCGCCTCGTTGTGTTTTCCTGCTGATAAGGCTCCGATCCATCATCTATCAGCAAAACAAAGCACTCAGGCGGAAATCAAAAGGAAAAAAAAGAAAAGAAACCATCCGGTCGGGTTTGCGCAGGCCTCTGTCACTGTCAGGGACAATCACAGGCGACTCGACCTGCTGTGGAGAGCAGTCGAGGCCCTAAATGAGGCCTGGCGTTTTAGGGTCATTTCAGTGCTGTTGGAAGGGTTATTAATGAGCCGCTGCTTTGACTGGTAGCTGGGGAGCAGGTCTGATGCCTTTGTTGAGATTGGACACACACACACACACACACACACACACACACACACACACACACACACACACACACACACACACTCACTCACGTCTCAGTCTAATGCCAAATTTTGATATTGTCCGGTCGGGTTCAGTTCTCCAATCCTGTGAGTCATATCTTGGTATGACAAAGAATTTGGTCTCTACACAGAACCCAAATGTGATTATATGAGTGAACACACACTCAGGCTGAGTGACCGGCCCAGAGGCGACATAATGTGTTTTCATTCCCCATTGAAATGTGCAAAACCTAAATATCACAAAAAAGACAACTTAATTTTGAAAAACCTCTTAAATATCAATAAAGAAATGATTGCATTGACATGTCACGTGACCTGACGTAGGGGTCACATGACCAGTTCCCTTCAGACCAGATGGACAGAGGAGGAGACTCAACTGTTTCTACATCTGATTCAAAGATCTAAGAAAACTATGTTCTGGACGTCCATCTTCCTCAGAGTGGACTCCTGAACACATTTATAGTAGAAATTATCTTTAATTTGCAGAAAAATAAAATAAAACTGTGATGGAAACGCATCTGCAGACTCAGCAGGGAACTGACCTGGGACCACCTTCTTCCTCTCACCTTCAGCGATGAACTAAGAGACTTCCCCAGATGTGAGCTCAACATCACTCTGGAGCTTTGTTTTAAGTTGTTCTATTATGAGTGACTTTTAGTGACTTTTTTTTTCTCCCAACTCCCTCCACTCACGTCCACGCATGACTAAAGCGGCGTGTTTGCTTTACATAATCCTCTCACAATGCGTTTTGTTGTGCTGCTACATTATGCAACCGAGCCGCAGGGAGCCAGAGGAGACAGGAGTCAGATGAGGGATGCAGACCTCAGCGTCTCTCTCTCTCTCTCCCTCTCTCTCTCTCTCTCTCTCTCTCTCTCTCTCTGTTTGTTTTTTACGAACATGTGAAACAGTTTAAACGTCTTCGCCAGGTGCTGCTGCTTCTGCTGAAGCCGTCTCGGCGTTTTAGATGGAAAATACCAGCAGCTCCGAGGAGTAGGAGTAGGAGGAGGAGGAGGAGGAGGAGGAGGAGGAGGGGGAGGAGGGGGAGATGCTGGTTCTGTGAGCTGTGGCTCTCTGGAGATGCTGCGGTTATTTGATTTGGCCTCATTGCCTCATCGTTGTCTCCGCAGGTTGACGGGAGCAGGAACCCTGTGTTATCCGGGAGCGGAGCGAGGGAATCTCGGCCTCTACGACAGGAGGTCGGTGCTGATGTCATCACCCTCTGATCCAGACTGAGCAAACAAACACAAATGTGGTTTCCTGCTTCTCTTGTTATGTGTGTTATTGGGGTTCCTGGCACCTGTCTGTCACTAATGGAAACCCAAGCTGCTCCCAGGGCTCCTATTGTTCCAGGCAGGTGTTATCTAACACCACTCCTGTTTTTCCTGCTTCTTCCAATCTGAACATACAGTACAGTGTGGTACAGTCATCTGAGACAGATCGGGTTATTCTCCAGAGATAGAAACACAACTGCAAAAACAGTGATTGGTCACCAGAAGCATTGAGTCACTTCTGTTCACTTTTGCTCATGAATCTTAAAACATTTTCTTCTCTGATGCAAAATCTGCAGTTTACAGCTTCGTATAACGGGTTCAGTCGTGTCATTGTGTTTACATTATAACATCTGTGGATGTAAAATGATCAAATCCCCCCCCAAAAAACCTTATTTAGGTCTAATTCTGATCATTTCAATGACTTTCTTCAGCTTTTCCTGAAAAGATTGATTGCATTGAGTCCTCGGTCTGTTCCCAGTATTGCTAGAAACTTCCTTTTCTTTAACTTTTCAAGTTTTTTCAACAATAAGAAACATCTATTTAGCAATATATCTTTAGCTATTAAAGCTTCCAGTTTAGAAGTGACAGACTTTAGAAGAATAAACAAAAGTTTATGAGAATAAACCTTTGTTCACAACAACTGACTCAGCTATTCTCCATAAACACACTCTTTACAAGACTTTTTACAGAAAAGAGCTCGAACACCAATTAAACTGAATATCACCTCATGAAATCATAATTAAGATGTGAGGCAGATGTTCAGATGATTGACAGGTGACGACACACCTGGAATAAATCACAGCCTGACACTCGCTGCAGGTCAAACAGCATCTTCAGCAGTTTCGGTTCCGGCCCGTATTTTCACTGTGAAATCTGTCCGGTATATTTATCTGGATGGAGTAGGAAGTCCGTGGGTGGGGGGGTGGGTGGGAGGGGAGGAGAGGGGGGGTGGGCAGGGGTCGTTTTGTGCTGAGCGTGTTTTTCCAATATGGAGGAAAACAACAGTTTGATAATGAGGCCGGGACCACCTGCAAAGGTCATTTCAAAGTGGAAAGCCCCTTTTTCTGAGATAATAAACACGCGACCGTTTGTCATTCGGCTCCTTAAAATAGGGCGCCTTCATGTCAGGGGTTCCACTTCCTGTTATCTGGAGCGTTTGTTGGTCTTTTTTTTTGTCCTCCTCCTTTGTGTCCCCGGTGCTTCCACACAGGACGCATCGATCGCAGCTGACACTGTTTCTGAGCCGGAGCCAACAGCTGCTGCTCCTCCTGAGAGAAAAAAAAAAACACTCGTTCACTGTGGAAATATGAAACATGACAGTTTTCACACTTCCTGCCATGTCGGACATTTGTCTTCCATTGTGTGAGGTTTTGAATGAAAACCTGACGGGGACAGATTGTGTCTGGGGAAGAAGAGAAGTGTGACTCTTCAACACTTTGTTGAGTCTTTGTCCTCCAGTGAAAGCCCTTCTCACCTTACCCGCCCCCCTCCACACACACACACACACACACACACACTTAGACACACACACACCACACCTCCGAAACCAGTGTGACAGCGACAGCATGATTCTTCATTCCTCAAGATAAAAATTTCAGGAAAATGGAGTTGCAACATATCCAACTGTGAAAGAAAGAGAGAAAGAAAGGAAAAGCCTGTCTGTAACCTGTCTTTCTCTCTATCTATATTCATTCATCCTCTGTCCTTGGTTTTTCTTTCTTTCCATCTATCTATTTATCTCGCTACCTAGCTACCTCGCCCAGCTAGCGAGCTAGCTAACTTGCTATGTGTCCATCTATTCAACTAGATAGCTGAGTAGATGATGATAGACAGGTAGTTAGATAGAAACGTTATTGATCTTTTTGGGAGGTTCCCTTTAGTGAATACCTGTACATCTATATACATTATTTCTAGGATATAACAGATGTAAATGGTACATTTATTATCTGTCATATGCACAGTTACCTATCTATAACACAGTATCAATGGTTATTCCCATTGCCCTTATCAACCTTATCAAACTAAGCTAAAACTAAAGCTTAATATGTACAATACTGACAATGTCATCACATAGAGTGTGTGTGTGTGTGTGTGTATGCGTGTGTGTGTGTGTGTGGGTAGAAGTCATCTTGTAGACAACACATGATGGGATTTGCCAAGAGTGTGGGAGCTGGTATGGTTGTGTGTGTGTGTGTGTGTGTGTGTGTGTGTGTGTGTGTGTGTGTGTGTGTTGGGAGGGGGGGGGGGGGTGTTTGGGGTGATATCACTCGATACTTTTATTATCCGAAACTGGAGAGTGTCCGGTGCCAACTTTCCTCGGCGCTGCTTACTTTTGATTTGCAGCAGGGTATCAGGTTTTAGCCCCAGAGCGCCCGACAGATACCCCCCCACACACCTCCCACCCCCCGGGGGGTTTGGGAGGGGGGGGGGGGGGGGGGGGCTTGGATAAAGCAGCCAGAGAGGTCTCAGTTTGCAGGGGGAAGTCGGGATTAAACTGCACTCATCCCGTGCAGAGTGAGAACAATGGCCCCCGGAGCGGAGGAGATCCCAACACTCCCTGAGCTCAGCAGAGAGAGAGAGAGAGAGAGAGAGAGACCCGGTCCCTGAGTTCAGTCTACTGGCTGCAAAAACAGAGAGGGGGGGGGGCTACAAACAAGATAAAAACTGTAAATCTGAGGACAAAGACCCTCGGAGCAAGTGAGATTATCTGTCCATGCTGCAAGATAACTTCACTTCACTAGAGTTCTCAAAATATGACGTGAAGTAGTTGATTTAAGATGATGGATAGATGGATGGAGAGATGGATAGATAGATGGACAGATGAATAGATGAATAGACAGAATCGTTATCGTTCCCTCTACGAGGTTCTCTTTGGGAAATTCAAGAGTGCCGGAACGAAAGTTGCAACATTGATTAATCGACTATTAAGTGACTGATAAGCAGATATAAAAATTCTCAGATAAATTCTCACCTTCTCAGATAAATGTGACAAAAAGTTGAAAAATTAGAAGATTAAATTAAAAAATACTTAAAATGTTCTTTAAAAATGTTAAATGTGATAGAGAATTCAGTTTCTTTGAGCTGAGGACAAACAAAAGGCATCTAAAGACGTTACATCACAGGCATGAACAATTTCCACAGTTATTGCGTCATTTTATAAACCAAACAACTAATCGATTCATCGAAGAAGGAATTGATGGATTACTTGACTGAACCGATCGATTGTTGCAGCTCTAGTAAGAAAACAATGATTTGCAGTGTGGAGAACAGAAGAAGTCCCTGGATTTAGTATTTTGTGTGTTGCAGTGGAGGTGACCCCCTCCCCCGGTGTTTATGGTCCCCGGGGCTGTTTGAGGTGGGGCTGGAAATGGTTAAGCATAATGGAGACAGTGTTAGGGGCCCGAGGGGCCCCGGGCTCTGCAGCTCGGACTCTGGGAAAAACCGACCAGAGGTGTGTGTGTGTGTGTGTGTGTGTGTGTGTGGGTGGGAGGGGCTCCTCGGGGCTCCTCGGGGCTCCTCGGGGCTCCATCAGCATCCAGAGGAAGGAGGTGTGAAGAATGTCGGCTCTGATGTCTCAGAGTGACGTTTCACCAGGTTCGGTGTTTACATGCTGTACTTTCATTAGTAAGAGTCTGAAGAAAGACAGAAGAAAACATTTACGTGTCAAGATTAAGACTCGTCTCATCAAGTCGGGTCGCGATTCCTTCACTTCTAAACCAATAAACGAATGGAATCCTGATAGATTGTGATGTGTGATAGGAGCTGCTCTAACTAATGGACTAAATGACTGATAATGTAATGAGTCGCATCTCTGAGAGAAGGACTTTTACTTTGTAAACGATTGAGAAAGTAATCGATGTTTTGTTGAGCGCTAAAAACATCTCTGCATGTGGATCTAGAACCTCTTCCTGTTTTATGTTCTTGACGTTCTTCTTCATTCCTTTCCGGCCTCTGTGAGGTCCAGCCTCCAGAGGGACAGCCCCTGGTTTATCCATCTGTAATCTCACTGATATCGGACCAGACTGTGCATGAAATGTTAGAATGAAGCAGGAGAAATATGCATGAAACGGACCAAAGCATGTAGGGCATGAATGGTCCTTTAGTTCCTCCAAGACAGAGGAACATTCGCACCAATAGTTCCTAGAACTTTTGGGAAAAAGTTTGCCTCTTTTGGGAAGTTTGGACTGCAGGACTTGTAGCTTATAGCAGAGCTGTAAGAAACAAAAAACATGCATGAAATGGACGAAAGGCGCTACACGCGTAGAGCATGAGGGGGCCAAAGACTCATTCAGAATGATTTCAATCAGAATGAGGCCTGGAGGGTGGGAAGCCCTTTCCTAGAAGTCTGCCTCTCTCTCTGAACCCCCCTGGGCCACCCACTCTGAGGCCAACGGTCAGCCTGCATGGAGATGAGGGATCGTTGCCCTCCTCCTCCTCCTCCTCCTCCTCCTCCTCCTCCATCCTCCTCCTCCACCTTGCCACTTTCACCACCCTGACACGCAGTCGCTCCGATGGTCTGAGCAGATGTTTCCTGGGGGAGGCGGCGGGCCGCTGGGGCTGGGATCAAACAGGCGTGTGCTGGTTGGTCTGCGGGCCCGGCTCCACATGTGTTCACGTGTGCGCCGCTATGCGCTGTTTTTATTGCGCTGGATGTGTGTATTCCCACTTGAAAAGGCTCTCGGGATGGACGGGATTGTTTTCTTTATCCCCTCGGACAGCTTGTTTCCTCTCGGTCGGAGGTGTTGGAGCAGTGTTGGCCCCCAGCCTACACCTCTCGCAGGTGAACTGGGAACTCTGGGGCCTGTTCCTCCGGCTTCTATTTTTCCTTCTTTCCTCCTCCTTCGCTTTCCCACGCTCCCGGCTCATTTCCCAGTGTTGGGATTTCCTCACCTTCAACACATCCGTGTGTTTATGCTCCGGCCTTTTTTTTTTCTTTTTACTCCCCCAGAAAGTTCATAAATTATTAGCGAGTATCAGGGGTTGGAATGATGTGGCATGACCTCGCAGAGGAGCTGGATCCATCACTCCGAGCTCGGATCAGAAACGGATCGGTGTGGGATAGGTGAACGAGACGTTCCAGCGAGTTCCTGTTGACACGTTCCACAAATCAGAACAAGGGAGGAAACAACTTGTAAAAGATCTCTGACTCTTGTCAGATTATGAAAGCTGTGATCCGGAATTCTTTATCTGAATAAAGTCGTAAATCACCCAGTTCAGCAACTTCTTACAAGTAGCACAACTTACAAGCATACAACAGGCCTTCAGTTGTATCTATAATACTGTATAGTTGTAGTTTTATTAATGTCATGGTAGCTACATAGTACAACGACACAGTACAGGCTATTCTATTCTATTCTTTTCTTCTCTATTATATTTGCTCCACACTGGGCCTCCTTGTCTGATGTGAACAGGTCCTATAGTACGTCATGTTACGTCACCTGACTTGGAAATGTGAAAAAAGTGTTCCTATCACACCTTTGTGATGCATTTTTATTGTCATATTTTTACAGAATATTAAGAAACCCGGTCAAAAACCTCTGATCTCATCTTCTCAAAAGTGAAAGTTCTTTAGTGACAGAAAACATCACAAAATCAGTCAAGTAAAGACTTCATTTCAGCCTCTTTTTTTCACCATTTGTGCATCATCCTCCAAACTCCTCATGAACAAAGAAGAAAGTAAAGTGTCACCACCAAAGCGAGTGTTTGTTGCAGTCCTCCTGTGACCGCCCGGGCTGTGGAACATCTGCCCTGGTGTGCCTGCTGACGGCGGCCTTGAAGTGGCCAGATGGTCGGAGCTGCTCCGGCTGTGGGACTCAGACCGGGCTCAGGCTGCTCCCACTGCACACACACACACACACACACACACACACACACACACACACACACACACACACACACACGCAAACAAGCCTCAGCGCAGACTCCAGATCTGCCAGAGCTCTCCTGTCGAGTGACGAGGAAACGTTTAACGTGACTTTACTGTAAACTCTTATTTTATTTACACTGCCTGTTTGTTACAAAGTGATTTTATGTGACTTCATGTGACTTAACATAACTTCACATGACTTTACCTAATTAAATGTAACTTAACGTGACTTAATGTGACTTTACATGACTATACATGACTTCACGTGACCTAATGCAACTTATTGAAACTTGACATAACTTCACATGACTTGAAGTGACTTGAAGTGACTGTATGTGACTTAATGTGACTTGACATGACTTAACATGACTCAGCGTGACCTATCATATGTTAACATGACTTAACATAAGTGACCTAACGTAATCTACATCTCAATCTACATAATCAGTATCTAATGTGACTTGACTTAACATGACTACATGATTTAACTTGGCTTCACGTGACTAAATCCTGACTTCACCCGACTTAACATAACTCAATGTGACTTAAAACAGGGAAGTCTTGCTGGTTACATCAGTACAAGACCATCTAGTACGATCTTATCCCAGTCGAGAGAGAGAAAGTTTGTTTTGCACTCCAGTAATCCACATCGGAGTGGAGCTGTCATTATTATCCGCCTCAACTGGAAACTGGTCAGAGCCAGAGCCAGATATTCCATCTGTCTGTCCGCTGCCTCCATCCTCCTTCTTTCCACAGCGGCTTTTTTTGTTTTTTTTAACCCTTCAAGTTCAGGGCGGCTCCGACGGTGAGCTGAGGCAACACGTGCAAGGGCCCGAAAGAGCTCAGATTGGAAACACGTGGAGAGAAAAAACAAAAAAAAACGTCTCATTGAGATATCAGACACACGTCCGGAAATCACAGCAACGAGCCAGGATGGAGCATTCGGTTCACGTCATGTGAGATCAGCTCCCCTCCGCTCTCAGTATTGACGGCTTTATCAATGTGTGGCCACGTAGTGATGTGTGTGTGTGTGTGTGTGTGTCACTGTTGTGTTAGCACACAACTAGTCAATGATTTCTCAAGCTTGAGGATTCCAAAACAATGTAACCCTCACTGTAAGTTTACCACCTTTACCACTGAAAGTAAAGTCTGTCTCCAGGGTGTCTTAAAAAGTGTTAAAAGTTGATTAATTAATTTTGGGGAAAATCGCCGCCCTTTAAAAAGTATTAAAAAGTCTAAGTCGTGATTTTATGAGGTATTAAATTATGATGGTGTTCAAGCTCGTTCCAAATAGTTTGACTGTAAAAAGTCTGAGATATTTATGGGGAATAACTGAGACTCAGAGTCACTGATTGTGACCAAAGGTTTATTTTAATAAACTTCACTTTTGGTTTGATTCATTCGTTGGTTCCTTCCCAGCTGCTCGGAGGTCAGTTGTATGGCTGTTCTCTATGGATATCATTACAAACAATGACTGTTTAGGAAGCTGAAGGTGCTCTTAGATAAATCTCTCTGATAAATCTCAAAAAGGTGTTGAAATCAACTTAAGGATTCCTGCATGTCCCATGTTCTCTGTTTGAATAAAACAAAGTTTGAAAAAGTGATAAAACAACTCTATCCAGTCTAATATAAACTATCAAGTTGCCCCCCCCCAAAAAAACAAAAAAAATCTGTAGTCTGACTCTCAACCAGGTTCTTAAGATCTACAAGATAGCATCAATCAGTCTGAGCTCTGTCAGAGTGGTATGAGTGCTGATTTAGTCTGTGTGTGTGTTTCTACAGTAATGACTGCTGAGGCTCTCTCTCTCTCTCTGTCTCTCTCTCTCTCTCTCTCTCTCTCTCTCTCTCTCTCATATGATCCTCTGGTCTTTGATGTGAGGGTCTGCGCTGTGTCCCAGCTCCAGAGGCTGCCAAGATAAATCTCCCGCGGCATCTTCTCCTTCTCCTTCTTCTTCTCCATCTTCTGTAAACGATGTTGTAGTCTGTAGCGTCTGTCTGATCTGTGTCTCTATCTCGGGGAAATCAAAACCATGATATTTGAGAATGGGGGGTGGGAGGTGTGTGTGTGTGTGTGTGTGTGGGAGGGGGTCTGCTCTCAGTCAGGTCGGCTCCTGATAGCACAGAGAATATAAACGTAAACTCTAGGGTTTCCTAAACTCTCTCTCCCTCCAATCACATGTTAGCACCTCTAACTGGTCACCTGTGGATTTCATCACGCTTTGTGCACAGATCTGTGATAATAACAGAGTTAGAGAGGTGTCCTTTAAGGCTGCTACTAATGATTATTTTTGTAGTCTGTTAATCTTTTTTCCGATCAGCTCTGAAAATTATGAATGCCTTTTTTTTGTCTTTGCCTGAATGATATTCAGTTTCCTGTAATAGCTTATATAAGATGAGATTTTGACGACCTTCATTCAAAAATCATTATCAGTATGACTGATCTGTTAATAGATGACTGTTGCAAGTAGAGCTGTTGCAGCTCTACTTGTTGGCCAGTGGTTGGAATTAGCTAAGCTCGTATGTTAATAGCGTTAGCTAACGCTAGCTGCTTTTATCTGTGATTCAGTGAATAAGAGGAAGAGGAAGGAATGTTTAAAAGTGAACGTGTAGTGTTTGACCATACAAAGAGGCATTTAAGCTAATGAGCTAACAGGGTAATGGAGTCTGGCTGGTCTCATAGATATAAATAGCCTTATTAGGCTAATAGGCTAACTAGCTCGGCATTATTGTCGTATATTATTGTAAATGAGCAACACTCCTGAAGTTGAGGAGTTAAGGTAATGTACGTAGATACATGCCTCCGCTTGTGTGTTGTTGTCTAAGCTCAGGCTAACATTAGCTGCTTTATTCTGTTACTATACGGATAAGAAATTCACATCAAGCGCATTGTTAAGTTTTCTCAAACCTCAAAGAGTTTACTTTTTTATATAAAAAGTGAAAATGTGGAGAGATTTCTAAGCTAATAAGCTAACAGTGCTGGATGATGCTAGCGTGATCAGCTATAGATAAAACAGTTTTATTAGCTCTTCGTTATTTAAGAAAAGTAGTTCTGTAGATCTTCTTTATCCTCTCACCAGCAATGAGAACGTTTTTCCTGGGACATGTGCGCTTGTTTGAGGAACTGCTTAGGAGTTTTAACCTCTTACGTTGACTTATGTTGACGTTAGCTTACGTTTTCTTTTTTTTTTTTTGATCTTAGTGAATTTTTGCAACACAAAGAGGGATTTAAGCTAATGAGCTAACAGGCTAACAGTGCTTGTATGGCACTTTTAACTTTGGCCGGATCTCATACAGATAAACATTCTGTATTGTGTTTGTGTGTGTGTGGGAAGCTTGACAGGCACAACAAAGCTGTCTGAGGGGGGGGTGGCTGGGTGGGTGGGTTCAGGGAACGGTTGTTGTTTTGCTGAGAAAAGGCATTTTTGTGATATTCTAGACATTTTGCGGAGGCTTTTGTGGCTTTAAAATGGGCCATTAACTTCTTTGCCATCCAATTCACAACAGCAAGGTGAGGCAGAGGCTCTGGGATTCATTAGAACTGGGTCAAAGGCGAGGTTTTATTAGGTTCAGGATATATGCATCCGGGTTGAAGGGAACTATTTTTGCACTGTTATGGTCTAACCGCCATTCAGACTGATAAGAAAAGGCCTCTCCAAGTGCCCGGGCCTATCAGCTCCTCTTCCTGTTTGACTCGGCCTCTCTCTCTCTCTCTCTCTTTCCTTTTTTCCGTCTTCATATGGAACTAATTTGTCTCCCCTGTGTGAGTGAACACTGAAGTCAGTGGAAGGCTGTAACAGACTGCAGCGCTGGCTGAGTGTTTGCTGCTGCTGGGAGCAGTCCTGGGACACTCTGAGGGGTAATCTATTACTCTGCTGGACCATCTGCCCCATCGGGCAGTTAACAGAGCGTCCCGGCAGCTATCTCATCTCATCTGGCAGTCAGATAGCTGCTATTGACCTGGGAGGAGGGGTGTAATGGGATCTGTGTGTGATTTGGTTAAGGTAATGGTTATTTGGAAAGCTTTGTGTGTGTGTGCGTGTGTCTGATTTCATTGCGCTGACTTTAAAGAAAACACAGAAAGAGACTAAATAACAACACTTACTGGTGTGTTTGTGTCTGATCACTCTGGTCATAGCTACAAGCAAAAGTACAAAAAACATGTCCAGGATAAGAGAGTAAACTCCTTAAATCAGTCGAGTACATAATTTTCTATACTTTTCAATAGAAAGTTGAAACTGGATAAAAGTAAACGTACACTGAGATTATACTTAACGCATTTCAGCTGCAGAACCACTTCACGTTGACACATTATATGCAGTTTACATACATATATACGTAATATAACGATCCACCTTTTGATTTACATTATTGTAAAACCGAACCTGGTGATTGCAATCATCAATACATCCAGAATAAGAGAGAAAACCTTTAAGTTTTGTCCAATTTTCATTTATTTTGTCCTGAAAAATATACAATGTGAATGTGAAAAAATACTTTTCCTTTCTTTTCAGTCGACAGCAGTAAAACAAATGTGCTTGACTTATTTCAGCTGCAGAGTCACTCCAATTTGACACATTATACACAGTTTACACACACACACACACACACACACGTGTGATATAGCGGTCCTCCGCTCCGTTTTGATTTACATTGCTATTAAACTGATCCACGGTTTGATCCAGCACGATCCTGAGACAAGTAAACCCTGAGGTCTGCCTGTTTGTTGTTGGGGAAGTGAAAATGCTTTTAGGCTGGTGGTAAGATGTTGGCCTTGGCTGATTAAGAAGGTGCAGAGAGCAGTGAAAACAGAGCGAGGAGGTGAGAGAAACTGAGACCGAGAGGGAGAGAGAGAGAGAGAGAGAGAGAGAGAGAGAGAGAGACCCTCAGCAGCTCCAGCTCCTTGTTATTTTAACCCAGATTCGGCGCTGAAATATGGCCACCATGTGGACTCTCTCAAGAAGTGTGGCTGCGATGTGGGCCCGGCCAATCAGAGCAGACGTGGCGATGCAAAGGGAGGTGGGACGTGGGGAGGGTCCCGGAGTCAAAGACTGAGAGAGAGAGAGAGAGAGAGGAGGAGAGAGAGAAGAGAGAGAGAGAGGCATTAAAGTGTGCGAGTCGGGGAGGAGAGGCAGGGCAGAGACGCCACATCTCCAGGAGAGCTGGACTTATCCACAGACCAATGGAGACAGGTCGGGTTCTGCTCCTTTTTTATTATCTTTGTCACGTTCGTTCTTTTCATGACACTCCTCTCACACTCACCGTCCTCTTTTGCTTCCAGCTGGCGCGACAAAGTTCAGAAATGTTTTTATGTTTTTACCAAAAAAAGAAAAGAAGGAAGAAGTTCTAGGTCTGAGACTGGAAAGATGCTGAGCAGATGTGCAGAAGTGTTGAGGAAAAACTGAGTGCCTTTGCTGTGGCAACGCAGCCTTTGTTATAAGCGGCTGTTATAACTGTTGGACTCGACTCTTTTTCCTCAAATAATGACAAGGCCAGGACTGTAGACCGTCCTGACGCTCATACTTACCTCAGAGCTTTGAACTTGGAGTCGGAGGACTGTGATTGATTGACGAGGTTGTCACAGCCCCCCCGATGGTTGTAATTTTCCTTAAACAGAGCCTCTCTCTCTCTTCCTCTTTCTCTCTCTCTCTCTCTCTTTTTTAAACAGAAAAGTGTGACTGCGGCTATGTTTGAGGGTCGTCCGTGACCAATCACCTCCTGCATTCCCTCTCGGTAGCTGCGGGGGCTTTTCATTCAAAACGATCCTCACAGATTAGACGCAGTCTTTCGTCCCCCACCCCCCCCACTCTCCACCCCTTTCCCTTTTTTCTTTCTTTTTTAAAAGAATTGTTTCAAGAGAGAGAGAAAGAGAAAGAGAGAGAGAGAGAGGTATTGAGGCATGGCCCCTGGAAATGCAGGGAATCCAGGAGGAAGGTACAGATTTACGGCTGCGGCGTATTTAGCAGATGTGTCAGGGTCTTTGACAGTTTTTTGCAACAGGTTGAGTCTCTCTCTCTCTCTCTCTCTCTCTCTCTCTCTCTCTCTCTCTCTCTCTCTCTCTCTCTCTCTCTCTCTCTCTCTAAGCCTCTCGTCCAGCTCTAAACAAACGGTCTCCATGGCGACGGGCCGCTATAGTCGTGGCACGTCCATAGATATGTAGATTGTTTCCTGTCCGGGTGGCGGGTTTCAGAAAGTCGTTTCCTGCCTGTTTTTTTTTTTGTTGGTGTGATAAGAGAGAGAGAGGGAGAAAGGGAGAGAGAGAGAGAGAGAGAGAGAGAGAGAGAGAGAGAGAGAGAGAGAGAGAGAGAGAGGAAGAAGAAAAAAGGAAAAAGAATAAAGAGAGAGCTGAGTGGACGTGACTCAAACTGTTGTAGGACAAACAAACAGACGGACAGGTGGGAGGTTCTGATGGATTCTTTCACTCTGTCTATCTATCTATCTATCTATCTATCTATCTATCTATCTATCTATCTATCTATCTATCTATCTATCTATCTATCTATCTATCTATCTATCTATCTATCTATCTATCTATCTATCTGTCTGTCTCTCTGTCTGTCTGTCTGTCTGTCTGTCTGTCTGTCTGTCTATCTATCTATCTATCTATCTATCTATCTATCTATCTATCTATCTATCTATCTATCTATCTAGCTATCCATCTTTAGTCTATGGCCTACAATATGTCAACCAAGCATGTTTCAGCCCTACAGTATCTACAGCTGGACCAACTTATTGATTTATTGATTAATACTTGACCTATAAAGCAATCAGCATACGTTTCTTGTTATCGTTGAGTCGATTCGAGAGTTTCTTGGAATTAGGTCAAAGTTCTTCATCAACCTTGTACGACTGCAGAGTGGGCAAAACAATTTGACATCTGATCGACATTTTAACTCGTTTCAACATTTTATGGAACGAGGAACTAATCGATTGGTTCAGAAAGTAATCTGCGTTTTATGAGACCACAAACATTACGGTCCGTTGCAGCTCCGCATGTCTCGCTGTCTGAGCGCGTGTGTCGCTCGCGTTCCTCTGAGTGTGACCGATCGGGCATCTCCGACAGGCGGCCGATCACGAGCCGATCGGGAAATGCCATTTAGATTATTGATTTATTAGCAGAGGCCGCGGGGGAGGACAACAGAGGTCCGATTGTGGAGGAGGATCCTCCCCGAGTCCTGCACTGCTGCTGCAGCTTGTGTCAGATGTCAGGGAGTCTTGTCAGTGTGTGTGTGTGTGTGTGTGTGTGTGTGTGTGTGTGTGTGTGTGTGTGTGTGTGTGTGTGTGTGTGTGTGTGTGTGTGTGTGTGTGCGTGGGGGGGGGTCACAGGGGTGCCGGGTGCAGTCTGGGGGGATTGTAAACTCCACTGTGCATGTAAACCGAGCCTCAAATGATCCTGGGTCTCCCCCTCAGTTACTAGGGACTATAAAAGACATCATAAATCCACCTTGAGCCCTGCACACACACACACACACACACACACACACACACACACACTCTGACCACGCTCTATCTTCTATAACTTCTCCGCTCTGGTGTGTCTGAGCAGCAGCAGGCGACCAGACAAATACCAGGGGCACATTAAATAAGAACAGGACCAGACTTGTTTTAAGTTCTGCTAAGTTCAGGGAGCTTTGGCCGAGGAGTGTGTGTGGCGATCTCAACCAAGTCTTCCTCGGGATTTAATCCTATCGACTTCATGTTGTATGAGCATCATCCAAACCAGGGGCTCTCAGAGTTTTTGCAGCTGAGGGCCAGTGTAGGAACCCAACGATGGACCCAACAAAACGTGGGAAAAACCCCCCAGAAAAATCCCATTTGTAATCATTTTAATGCCCAGGTTGCATGTGTACGGTTTACATTTCAATCAATCAATCAGTCAAACTTTATTTGTGTAGCACTTTTCGCACAATAAATGTAACACACAGTGGAGATTTGTCCCTATCGAAGGAATGTAAAGTTGGATCAAAGCTGTAATTCATTGCGGGCTGCACCTCGAGGACCTTTGATCTAAACGATCCAACGTTCTGAGAAGCTTTTCTCTGCGTCAGCTCTGGTGCCACATACTGAATCTGAAGTGCTTCAGAATTTGTGGAGGTGATAAGACGCCTCCACGTGCGCCTCCTCCTCCTCCTTTTTGTGGCCATGTTGAGGAGCAGCTCTCAATCAAGTCTTTATAGCTCTATCGTCATTCGTAGTCCGACTACTTTAAACTGAGATGAAGGTCTGACCCACATCTGGCCCGGTCCCCACAGACTAAGAGCCAACTTTTATCCATGAAATGTTCTATTTGTTAACACTTTGATGAATGTATAAACACTTAAATCATCACGTACAGGCCAGAGCTGGGTCGGCACACTCTGGAAGGCACTGTGTAAGCACCAGGCGCGTGAAGCAAACACCGGGGCAGGGTCAAAGGTTAAGTGCGCAGGTCCTTCTCCCAGCTGGTTCGAATCGTTTCACAAAGTGTTTTCCCGACAATATTCCTGTCAGTGAGGAATTAAGTCTCCGTCAACTGGCCAGAGAACGTCTGACCTCAAAACTCCAGCCCGGCTCGTTCGTCTCAGATCCCAACGTCAAACTCCAGACTCGTCAAAACGGCCTGTGGGGGCCGCGGACGTCATCGGCTTCGCTTTCTGTCCGTTAGAGTGTGTGTGTGTGTGTGTGTGTGTGTGTGTGTGTGTGTGTGTGTGTGCGCGTGTGTGTGTGTTTGCATCTGTTCCTGCATCTGCTCATGGTGAAGCAATGAGAACACTTGTGATTCATAAAATTAATTTTGGTCCAAATCCACAGAGGCGGCTGTCTGTGCCTGCTCTTATGATCTCATCTGTTTTACACAATCCAAACACACACACACACACACACACACACACACACACACACACACTGTGCTTTAGAGTGCACACACACACACACACACTCACACACACACAACCTTGTAAGAAACCACAGATCTGGGTCATTCTCTGCTGGAAAAGGGGGAAAAAACGTGGACTGTTGTTGATATCTCTACAGGATGACAGAGATCAAAGTTTGTGTAATATGCTCTGAGTCACTCTCTCTCTCTCTCTCTCTCTCTCTCTCTCACACACACACACACACACACACACACACACATGCACACAGTCATTTGGGATGTGACCGCAGAGGACAGCCGTGCCACCCCTCACTGTCGAGGGCACGTCAGGAGGTTGGAAACTCTGCGGTGCACGTGTCTGCAGCCGGGGCCCGGCCCCTGGGGGCCCCCGCGGCCCCGGGGGCCCCCGCTCTGCCCTCGCTGCCAAACACCGGCTGCACAATGACTAACAGACTCCCCGGAGGCCGCGCAAGAGAAACCAGGGCAAAGGGAAAAAAAGAAGAAGAAAAAAAAAGACTGAGAGAAAAGAAACAACTGTCAGGCCTGTGGTATTTATACCATGAGCACAAAGCGTCGTTTCATCTCCTCCCATACGTTTGTTAATGTTTCTCTCTGATCAACTTCTGGTCACTTCACCGGATGAGTCCATACTGTCCGCTCACTGGAATGTCTTCGTCAGCAGAAAGACGAGGACGTCGCTTCGAACGATTCACGAGCTGCGAAAACTGAGAGTGACGCAATCGAACGGGCCGGTTTACAACCTCGGCTCAGACACTCGCGTCAGGGACTCGGAGGCTTTTACAGCAAATGGTTTTACAGTTTGTCTCGCCGGAAAAGGCTCGGCTCCACAGTTAAGAGGACAAAAAAACACAAAAATAACCAGAACCTGTCTCTGGTTCTCTGTGGGAAACCCATTCAGCGGCGAGGAGACAGAAAGCAGTGACGGCAGATTAAAGCAGAGCGCCTGGAAACGTCCCAGCGAGGGTTTGTGACGACTGCAACGATTGTTTTCTGTCACTTCTGTCATTACGTTAGCGCTCCATAACCTCTCAGAGGATGGTTATAACCCAAAGTAAACTAAGGAGTCACAAGAGACGAGTCCCTTTGATGTCACCTGTCACTTTCAATGATGTAACAATGTTTCCTAATGTAGAGTAACTCTTCATTCTAGACACACTTTTTTTTAAGTGGACCAAGAATGGTTGACTGTGGCATTTATCCGTGTCTTCTGGTGTTAACGTAGAAGCTATGGGACGCTGGTTTCATCATAAATATCCCCTAAATACTGAATACTTGACTTAAGTTAAAAACGCCAAATCTGAGGGAAAAGATCCTCTTAACGAGTGACATTATGTGTCCATGCAATGAGATTTTTTGACATAGATAGATTTGTGGTCATTATGGTTTGTTTCTGTCTGTTTCATCCTTACCTGGCAACCACATGTAGTTTTTTGTTTCATTCTCACATTTTACTTCACATTCTGATACTAGCTGCCAGTGAGGATGTTTAGAGGTCTCTAGAAGGTAAAAGGGTTTATTTTATTCCAGGTGGCCCGGTAGTTTCCTCTTCTTCTCCGGCTCCAGATACAAACACTCCTCCGCTGTCTGTGCAGCATCGGAGCAAACAGCCCGTGTTTAAAACCCACAGACGTGTGAGGGCTCCAGTGACCTGCTTGGTCCTGAGCTCTGAACACATGTATTAAAACACACACCAGGTCGTTTGGCTCCTCGGAGACGGCGTGTTATCGTGTCAGCTTCGTCTGCTGGAAGATTACGACTCTAGTTTGACCTGAGCTTCCTGCTCGGGATGGAGGGGCAGGGGTGTCACTGACTCAGCAGTGCTGCTGGGTTCAGGGGGCGTGTGTGTGTGTGTGTGTGTGTGTGTGTGGGGTGATGTCACCGGGGTTATCAGCGGTCATGTGACAGCCGGACAGACGTGGCGTTATCAAACGGGGTCGGGTCAAGCCGTGTGGGCTGCGTGAGGAGAGGCCTCTGGCTTGTTTTTCTCTCTGTCTGCATCCTGTCCACACACACACACACACACACACACACACACACACACACTGTAAAGCAGACAGGCACAGTGTTTTTCTAGTTTTCATCTTTTCATCCTCAGTCATGCAGATCCGCTGGGAGTCGGAGAGGGAGGTGGGTTGGTTGGGGGGGGGGCTGCAAACGACGAGAGAGCCCCATCACAAATCTTCAAACATAAACACACTGAAAAGCAAAGAGGCCCCACTTCAAAATGAACACGTCTCCATACACAAGTCATTAGATGCTCTCCTTCAAGATCCCCTCTGCTCCTCCTCCTCCTCCTACTCCTACTCCTCTTCTCCCCTCTAACTCTCAAGTGAACTTTTCTACCTCCAACAGTTTCTTTAGCATATCAACAGCAGCCTCTGGTTGTGCTCTGTGTGTTGCTTTGGATAAGAAGTGTGTGCCAGATTAGTAAATACATTTTAGAAAAGGGGGTGTCTAGTGTCAATTTCATTGTACCACACAATAAAGGTTATTCTATTCTATTCTATTCTATCCCAAAAACAAGATAAAACACTAAATGTGAGGGGAAAGAAGTGAAATTGTGTCTGTATGAAAATTTCACTTGACAAGATTCCTAATAGATAGATAGATAGATAGATAGATAGATAGATAGATAGATAGATAGATAGATCAAGTTAAGATAAGTTTCCTTCCACGTTGTTGTGCCCCAGCAGAGAGACTAGAGAGGGCTGCACGTCTCCAGATGAAGCAGAAATGACCGATCATCTTCCTCCCCACTTCCTTTATACACACAATTACATTTTATGCTTTGCAATTAGAACCGCCCTCACCCTGCTGTTGTGCCTCTGTTTTATTACGTCCCTAGGTGTGTCTGATGTGACGCCAGCGGGCTGGCTCGGGGAGCACGACTTCAATACGATGTAGACACCGAAAAACCAGAACAAGAAGAAGAAGAAGAAGAAGAAGAACAGAGTTGAGAGTGTGAAGAAGGAGAGTGGGCGAGTTCAAGGAGGAGAAGGAGAACCGGAAACGGACTCGGAGGAGAAGATAAGAAGTGAAAGGAGAGAAAGAAGGAAGGCTGTGAATCATTGACTCGCTCTCTGCTCTCCTCCGGAGGGAGAAACCGTCCCTCCGAGCTTTTCTTTTTAATTTATTCATTCTTGCTGGTTTCTGTTGGCTGGGATCGGAGCCGCGGGGAGTCTCCAGCCATGTGCCATGTCATTGTCACCTGCCGCTCCATGCTGTGGACTCTGCTGAGCATCGTGGCCGCCTTCGGGGAGCTCATCGCCTTCATGAGCACCGACTGGCTGGTGGGGTTCCCCCGGACCCCGGACGCCGTCTACGGCCCCCATGGGGCCACCACGGCCGGCGAGGCCTACCGGCCCACGCTGGGCATCTACGGCCGCTGCATAAAACTGCCCCACCTGCAGCGGGGGATACTGTGCGGGCCCTACGCCATCCACTTCGGGGAGATCGCCAGCGGGTTCTGGCAGGCCACGTCCATCTTCCTGGCGGCGGGGATCCTGCTGCTGTGCGCCGTGGCCTTCATCTCCGTCTTCACCATGTGCTTCCAGAGCATCATGAAGAAGAGCATCTTCAACGTGTGCGGACTGCTGCAAGGGATCGCAGGTGAGACGCTGTCTGTCTTCTGGTCCAGGGCTGCTACAGGTGGTTATTTTTTAGATCAATCGATGAGTTGGTCTGTTTTGACTGGGCTGGAATAAGGTCTTCAAAGATGATGTCACCTAAATATGACATCATGATGTCCAAAATGACATCATCTTGGAAAGAAAACAGAAAATGTTCACATTCATGAAGTTCCTAAAAGTTCCTGTTTTTGCGTAAGCAGCTAACGCCATTAGCTTAAACAGTAGAGTAGCATAACAGTTAGCACAGGCTAGCGGTTAGCAAGATAATAGAATGAGTTAGAACTATTACCTAACTATGGAGTTATGGAAACAAAACATGATGTTTATCTTCTTGAGGAAACTTCATAAGACCAAAAATATTATCCTAAACTTTATATTTGTGTCATAATTAGCGCAGGACTGCTAGTTAGCCCTGTTGTTATAAGGCAGAGCTGCAGTGATTCATCAATACTTTGATCAGCTCTCAAAGAGAAGACGTTTTTTGAGACCTTACATTAGATCGAATCACATTAAGCCGATATAACTTTGTACGGACAATAAGTAATGAACACGCCCGAATGAACAAACAGAAATGAATGATGAATGAGAAAATGAAACATAGTTTCATCAAGTAAGATTACAACTGTAATAGCTGTTATTGCTCAAAGACACAAAGATATCAGTCCAGGATTCCGGGACATTGTGTGTGTGTGTGTGTGTGTGTGTGTGTGTGTGTGTGTTGTAGGGATGTGTGAGGTGTGTCTGGTTTACTGGAAGCGGTACTGATTGTTTTGAACCGTTCCTGTAATGTTATGAAGTCGATCAGACTTGGGGAAAGTCCGCGGCTCGATGGATGTCCTCCGGTCAGACGGTCTGGATTTATGAGCCGAGGTCGGCGTATTTATTGCGTCTGTTGCATCATGTGAACGAGGTCAACCAACCTTAACGAGCACAGTATCGACACACACCTACACAGGCTGTAATCCAGTCAGTCGTTTCCATTTGTTACGTTTTGAGATAACCCCTCATAGTTCAGCGCCACCGATCCGGAGAGAAACGTCTCGGACTTTTATTGTTCCTCCTCATTCCTGCGGCCTCCACCTCGTTCCATCGAGGTAAATGAAAAGTTTCGGCTGCACACATTCATTACAAAGCGCCACAGCTACCCACGGCTCCATGGATGTTGTTTGATTCTGGTGGAGCGGTCTGACGTCTTCAAACACACGGTGGCTTGTTTCCACCCTCAGAACTGTCACTCGGAGCAACTGGCACCCAAATATTTACTCTCTGCCCCAGTCAGCTGGAGCCAGGGCCTAAAGCTGAACACGCATGCGTATCTGGGTCTGTTTGTGTGTGTGTGTGTGTGTGTGTGTGTGTGTGTGTGAAGGCTGTGTGTCCTCCTTTGTCCACGCTGGAGCCTCTGGGGCCAGGTCTCGGGCCACTTTGACTCTTTTTGTGGTGAGTTATGGGAGGGAGGAAACCATGAGATCATGCTCGGTGAATATAGTGAACCTCCTCTTCTCCCTGGTGATTATGGCTTTGTCCTCCCCCACCGTTGTTTATTTGGTGCAGGGACAAACAGAAAAAAGGTGTGTGCGTGTGTGTGTGTGTGTGTGTGTGTGTGTGTGTGTGTGTGTGTGTGTGTGTGTGTGTGTGTGTGTGTGTGTGGGGTGAAGGCCAGACTGAGCAGCTCTGTGCGGGTCGACCCGACCGTTGTGAATCATGAGTGGCTACTGTAAAAGCTCTCGGATCACAATGGGCCACTATTCATAGTGACATGAATGTATGAATGAATGAATCAGAGCGACACGACTTCAGAAGTCTTATTACAACTGCCAGTGTTGCGCAACATCTCTGATTGAACAAGCGAGAGTTACTTTCTTATTCACTTTCAATTAGTTAATAGAATGATGAAAAGCAGTGGAAATGCCAGGATAAGGTCTTTAAATGACTTTTTCTGTCCTCTACATTTAATTTTCTGTTGAACAAACTAGAAAACTTTAATAGTTGACATCAGAGATTTTCATTTAACTTCTTGAATCGTTGAATAGTTGGTTATTGATTAGTTGTTGCAGGTCCAGATAGACAATTGAACGATTCTTAAAGCAACTAAGTTATGACAAAAAAGTTGATTACTTTATATGTTTTGATCGATTAATCGATTAGATGCTGCAGCTCTCCATAAAAACATTATTCACATCATGGCGTCGTACACAAGCATCACTGTATGTGTCCAGTGTTCTCTTTGCTGCTGGGCTTTCTTTTTTTTTTCATTTATACATTTTTATATTTGCAGATTTTCCAGAAAATGAACCATGCTACAGTGCTGTATTTCAGCATGTCAGCATGTTATTCTTTTCACTCTCTCCCTCTTAGATGAGATTTTAAAGGCTGTTGTGTACAGGTTTTTATAAAGATAGACTCACTGCCTGGTATAAGACTCTCCACCTGCAGCCGTTACAGTACAATATAGTAATTTAGCTGCTCTTTTTCCAAAGCGTTGCTGATTGAACCACCTTTTGTTCAGCCTTTGAAGATGTGGTGACAGTGTGACTGCTGGAACAATGACTCTTTGATTTCACTAAAAAGTAAACAGATGAAGGTTATCCCCAGCTGATGGAAAAAGTACTTTATTATATGGAAAACAACTGTTGCTTACTTTTCTTATCAGCGGTAGAGAGCTAGCTTACTTAACCTCTGAAAGAAAAACTACACAGAAAAGTGTTTATGACCTCACACAGGACTGATAAAATACTGAGACAATGTAATGTGAGATTATGCTAAGAGGCTGAGGCTAAAGCTAAGGTAGAGAGGTAGAAAAAAAACTGAGAGGATGTTGAAATAATGGAGCAATATGTTATGCAGACAGGTCAAACAGCACCTCTGAAGTGGGGGCTGATTAGCCTATGGTTGCTAACGCTAACGCCCACG
Source organism: Karalla daura (assembly GCA_029224185.1). Classification (NCBI taxonomy): domain Eukaryota; kingdom Metazoa; phylum Chordata; class Actinopteri; order Chaetodontiformes; family Leiognathidae; genus Karalla; species Karalla daura. Next base: position 21,585,599 of record CM055201.1, on the reverse strand, counting down.
GTTCACAAATAAGCCCAACTAATACAAGAGCTGTGAGGAAGAACTTGTTCCAAAAGGTTAACAAACTGTTAAAAGTTGCTGATTGTCAGTGCTAAAACAGCTAACATTGTAAGCTAAAACACTATAATAGCATCACAGTTAGCACAAGGTAGCAGTTAGCAAGTTAATAGCATGAGTAGAACTATTACCTAACTATGGAGTTGTAGAAACTGAGGAAACTTACAGTGTGAATATGATCTTAAACATTACATTATTGTCACAGTTAGCACGAGTTAGCTTGTTAGCCCTGTCGTTGTGAATCAGTATTATACTGTATATGCTAGCAGCTAACTGTTGAATTGTAGAAATATGCAGAGCATAAAATCTGGATTAAACTTTGTATTAGTCAAGTTTATTTAGCTTAGCTGCACATGCTAACGTTTATTTCTTTCTAGTTCTTACCAGAGTTCATTTTTTTATATCCTTCAGCCTGAGGACAAACCCTAGAGCTCTAGCCACGTGTAGTTTTGGGTGTTTTTTGTTTTTTGTCAAGTTGCAGACACGGTTACATAACCTGACGGTCCTATTTTCAGTCTATAAAAAGCAACCTGGTGTTTGGACATATGGTTAAGGTAATGAAGGTAGGGAAACGCACCGCAGAGCCTTCTCATTGTCTCCACTGTGGAGAGGATGAGGATGAGGAAGAGGAAGAGGAAAGTGGGCGAGAGGGAGCTTCAAACAGCTGAGGAGGCGGAGAGGGGTTAGAGTTTCCTCCAGGCCTGTGGAGCTAAAGGCCGAGAACCCTTTTCACTCATTTCAGCCTCAGGAAGAGATAAGCACGGAGCATGCCGTCCGGCTGACATCTAACGGTCGCTGCTCATGTTTCGCGCCCGCTGAATGATATCACTGTCACTGATATGCAGCTCCAGCACCACCTCCACTCTGGGCTAATCACTGTTTCCACCACTGGTGCCGACCCTCCGGTAATGAGAAAACTGGAGCCAGACGGCAGATGTTTGGGGAAGTGATTGACCTCAGATGGAGAGACTATGATGCCGATGCCAGAGATGGTCACGTCATGGGGCTGGAGTGGCTTCACAGCCCTGTAAAGTTAATATTCACACACACTGATGTCACTCGTCTTTCTTTTTTTTTGTCCCCTGTGACACACTTTCTGGTGGTTTCGCTCTTTTCTTTTCGGAGATGCCATTGAAGTGACGGTCAGTCGAAGCTCAGGTGGTTTTAAGATTTGAGCTGAAAAGCAAAATCCAATTCCTTTCGCTTTACGTAGTCGGAATGGCGAAAACAGACGGACTTCTGTCGAGGGTCAGCGGGGGGAGGCTGCAGGCACAGCCGGAGACGACCCACCAGTGGCTCTCACTGAAAAGCTTTCGCTCACGTTTAACCCCAAACCAAACACGGCTCAGAGACAGGACTGCAAACAAACTCCGCCATAAAGCCGTCTCCAGGTCTCGTGCTTTCCACGTCCAGCGCTTTTATGATGGGTCGTAAACTTTCCTGCGAGGGGGGCAGGGGGGGGGGGGGGGGGGGGGGGACGCACCTCGGAGAACAGGCAGGTTTAACCGTCCGCCGTGACTCAGCCGGACGGGCTGGGAGCCTGACTGGAATGTTTGCACCGTTACTGCAACCCAGTTTCATCTGTTACGTAAAAGCTGAGGTGGCTCTGGACGGTAAGTTTCCTGGTCCGGGTGTTTGAGACCTGTGAGAAATGAAAGTAAACGCTCGCTTTCATTTTCTTTAATAGTCATTTAGTTTGACCTTTACTCTCTGATTTCAGCTTTTTAAATGTGACTGTTTTTCTGGTTTCTTTAGTCTGTTGAGGTGAAGACAAAGAAAGGGCATTTATAGACTTTTATCTTGGCTTTTTGAACCAGGATTTGTCAGTTTTACTGTTTTTGTCTTATTTTATGGACCAACAACCAGTCCACTAGTAACTGACAGATGAATCACCTACAAAGATAATCACTTAGCGAGGTTTGACCTAATTTAGGTAAGACGTTAGAATTGTCAATCAGAGCTGGAGTGGGTCGTCAATATATTGATTAGTTGTTAAAGAGATGAGAAACAATCAATGAAAAAAGAAGCATTTGACTTTTGAACGTGGATCGTTTTTGCTGCTTTTTTGCGACTCCGCTCGTCTGTGGGACGTTTCAGAGCTCTGGCTTTTCGCTTTCCTAACGAGTGACCAATTAAAAGGGAGAGGAGAGGAGAGCTGACAGATTGGTGGTGTTTCCTCTCGCCCCCTCGCTGTCTCCTCTCCTTATTTTCACTTCATGTGTATTGGAGGGTGGAGGGTGGAGGTGGAGGGGGGGCAGGGGCACCTCCTCTTTTTTTCCTGGAAAGGAGAGCGGCGGCCAGATTTCTTGGAGCAGGGTGCAGAGCAGGCCCGCTGCCTTGTATTACAGGGTGGAGGCTGTGGGAGGGAGAGAGGGAGGAAAGGAGGGAGAGAAAGAGGGAGGGAGGAGGGGGTGTTGCCGGTGGCATGAAGGCATTGATCAGAGGCGGATTGATGGCGGAGGATCGACCGCTTGGACGTGAAGGGAGACGAGAGCCAGTGCCGAGGCTGGGAGGGTGGAGTGCAGAGGGATATTAGGTGAAAAGGTCCGGCCTGAGAGTGTGTGTGTGGGGAGGGGGGGTGTGGGTGTGGAGGTGGAGGTGGAGGTGGAGGAGGTGGGGGTCTCAGAAGGGGTGGGGTTGGGGGAATTAAAACCATACCTTCAATCCATCACTGGAGCCGGTCTGGACGTCAGGGCAGTGCAAGCAACATGTGGAAAGAATTTATGACCTAGTTTTCATTTCCTTGTTTAATACGATATTGGTGCTGGAAGAGAGAGAGAGAGAGAGAGAGAGAGAGAGAGAGAGAGAGAGAGAGAGAGGGAGAGAGAGAGGAGAAAGAGAGGAAGCAGAGAGAGGCCGAGATTAGTGGAAGGAGGGAGGGTGAGACAGCTTCACCTTCACTTGTTTTTTCACAATGCAGAGACAGACACCACTCTCTCTCTCTCTGTCTCTCTCTCTCTCTCTTTGTTTACTCGAGTCATTTATTGTCTGTAATTGTTTTATTATAAACGTTTCCTTCCCCCCTCTGAACTTTGATTGGCCGCCAGGGACCTCGTGATGTTGTTTATGTGTCACGATTAAGAGTCGAGGTGTCGGAGCCAAGTCAGCACAAACAGCAGAAGTGGGTCACCCCCTGACAGGAAGTGACCCCATCACCCCACCCTCCTCCTCCCTCCCTGTCTCCCCCTATTCCCGAGACGTAGGCCGCCGGAGCGTGGGCCAGTCAATGACCGGAGCGGGAGGGGGAAAACCCTCCGGCTACCTTTTCCTGTTGTTCTCCGTCCCGCTCTGACCTGGGCAGACGTGCGTGTCAAGACCCAGGTTCAGGTTCTTCTGTGTTTTTTGTTTTTTTTTTCCTGGATGTCTGATCTTCAGTCAGGTTTCTCAGGAAATCATGTCTGCCTGGTGTTTTTTCCAAATTGTGTTATTTAAAAAAAATTTCCTGATGGGAATTCTCTGGATGCTCTGGATGCCAAGGTGGCACTTCAGACAGGAAATGTTTTTGTAGAGAGAGATCGGAAGCATGACAGATAGATGGACGGATGGATGGATGGATGGATGGATGGATGGATGGATGGATGGATGGATGGATGGATGAATGGATGGATGGAAGGATAGATAGATAGATAGATAGATAGGTTGGTACATTGATGCATTGAAGAATGGATGGATAAATGATGGGTGGATGGACAAGTCAGCAGATAGATAGGTCAATGGAGTTTCTCAGGAAGTCACGTCTGCCGTTTTTTTTGTTTTTCTTTCATTTCATTATTGTTTTAATGTCCTGATCTGGATGCTCTGGATGCCGAGGTGGCACTTCTGGCAGGAAATGTTTTGATTCCAGAGTTTTGAGGCGTGACAGACATAATGTGCCGCAGTCATCGGATGCCAGACCAGAGTCACAGAAACGTTTCTGAGCTCTGTGTGTTGAAACAAAACGAGACGCTGAGATGAAGGAGATGACGCGATGGAGCGATGCGGAGGTCATGGGAGTTGCCCAACTCTGTCAGACCACCGCCGTTAATTTCATTCAATCGATAGAGATAGCAGTAAACGACCGAGCCGCCACGCTTCGGAAGAAAGACGACCAGATGAAACCGCCAGCTGATGAACCGACCGCCTGGCAGGAAATAACAAATGTGTTGCAAATATGTGGGATGATGTCAGCAAACCGCTCCATAAAAAACAAGTTCAGTGGTTCAAAACACATGGCAAAACATGGCAACGATGCATGGATGGATGGATGGATGGATGAAGGAATAGATGGATGGATGGATGGAGGAATAGATGGATGATAGAGCAATAGATGGACAATGGATAGATGGTGGATGGAGAGGTGGCTGGGTTAATGATGGATGGATGGTAGATGGATCGATGAATGGATGGATAGATAACGATAAATCGATGGATGCCAGATAGAGGGATGGATAGATGGCGGATGGATGCTAAATGGATGGACAGGTGGCTGGGTCAATGTTGGATGGATGATTGATGATGGATACTGGCTGAATGACGTACAGGTAGATGAACTGGTGGATATGGATGGATGATAGATGGCTGGGTGGAGGGATAGATGGATGGATAGATGGATGATGGGAAGACAGATAAATGGATGGATGGATGGATGGATGGTCAATGGATTGGTGATATAGATGGATAGATATTGAATGATGTACTCGTAGATGACTCAGTCGATAGATAGATAGATAGATTGATGGATGGATGGATGGATGGATGGATGGATGGATGGATAGATAGATAGATGGAAAGATGATAGATATATAGATAGATAGATTCAGTCCATCAGTGTCTTTTCAATAGTTTGAACATATTTTCTTACCATGTTTGTACCAATAATTTATCTATTATCATGGTGTGAGACTCCCATATCGTGACATCCCTGTCCGTATTCTGACCTTCCTCTCTCTCCTCCCCCTCCTCCCCCTCCTCCCCCTCCCCCTCCTCCTCCTCCTCCTCCTCCCCTCCAGGGCTGTTCCTGATCCTGGGCCTGATGCTGTACCCCGCTGGCTGGGGTTCGGACAAGGTGCAGCTGTACTGCGGGCCGGACGCGGCCCCGTACCGGGCCGGGCTCTGCTCCATGGGCTGGTCCTTCTACACCGCCATGGGCGGCACCGTGCTCACCTTCGTCTGCGCCGTCTTCTCCGCCCAGGCCGAGATCGCCACGTCCAGCGACAAGGTCCAGGAGGAGATCGAGGAGGGGAAGAGCCTCATCTGCCTCCTCTGAGGCCCGGCAAACCAGCAGAAGAAGAAGAGGAAGAAAAAGAAGATAAAGAATTAGTCAAAGAAGAGAGAAATGCGAGGCTCCATGCGATGTTTACCACTAAAACTGACTTTCTTTTTTTACGTTTTTTTTTTCCTGTGGGAGAAATCTACAAGTGCCAAGTTTGTTTTTTTTGTTGTTTTTGGTTATTCTGCCACTAGAGGTGCTGCATCTGTTTATTATTATTATTATTATAATATTCGTGTTGGCTCTGTCTGTCACCACATGTCCCTGTAAATAACCTGTGATTATATATATTTTGTACATAGCTTCCGATCGCAAGAATTATGATTGCTCCGCTTCGATCCGGGCCGGGCTCATAATGATGATGATGATGATGACTGAGATGATGATGAAGATGATGATGATGATGATGTCGCTCTTGCCTTATTATGAAACACTGGTGTTTTTTTTTTGTGTGTGTCACCACGACCAGCAAACGCCCGGATCTGCCGACAAACGTTTGCCACGTTTTTTTTTTGGGTGTAAAAACTCAACAAGGGAACCACTAACTCAGCCAGAATAAACTACTCGCAGAGGATGTCGTGGAAAGCTTCCGGAATGTATCGACGGGGACGGGTTGTTCACGTGGACTAGCGCCAGGACGGCTCAGCGTCTGTTTCCCAGACGTCCTGATGGAGACACGCACGTGACGCGTCGTAGATAGTGTTTCGACCTGTTCCAGTTTTTTTTTTTGTTTGTTTGTTTCTGCCGAACGAATAAAGAGAAGGGAAAAAAAGAAACCTTTGTGTGTGGGTCTGTTTTGTTTTGTTTTTTCTGAAGTCAGTAAACGCCTCATGGAAGTCGCCTGGAATGAAATAAGAAATGTGTTGTAAACATGTGGGATGATGTCAGTAAACAGCTCAATAGAAAACAAGTTCAGTGGTTTACAACACTGGTGACAACCACGGATGGATGGATGGATGGATGGATGGATGGAGGATAGAAAATGGATGGTTAGAGGATAGATGATGGATGGATGGATGGGTGGATGGATGATAGATGATGTATGGAGGATAGGAGATGGGTGGATGAAGGATAGATGATGGATGGATGGATAGATAATAGATGAAGGTTGGAGGATAGATGATGGCTGAAGGATAGTTGATGGATGGATGGATGGATGGGGATAGACGATGGATGATAAATGATGGAGGATAGATGATGGATGGATAGATAATAGATGAAGGTTGGAGGATAGATGATGGATAGAGGATGGATGGATGGAGGATAGAAGATGGATGTATGGAGGATAGATGATAGATGATGGATGGATGAGGATAGACAATGGATGGATGGAAAGATGGATGGATGGATGGATGGATGATAGATGATGGATGGATGGATGGATGGATGGATGGATGGGTGGGGATAGACGATGGATGGAGGATAGATGATGGATGGATGGATAGATAATAGATGAAGGTTGGAGGATAGATGATGGATGGATGAATGATAGATGATGGATGGAGGATAGATGATCGATCGATGAGGACAGACTATAGATGGATGTGACAGACGATGGATTGATGGATGATAGATGGGTGAAGGATTGGATGGATGGAGGTAAGGCGATGGATGGATTGATGAATGATAGATGATAAATAGATGGATGACAAAGGGATAATAGATGACTGCTAGAGGGATAAATGGATGAGGATGGATAGATGGTAGATGGATAGGTGGCTGGATGGATGGATGATAGATGGTTGATGGATGGATGATTGATGATGGATAGATAGATGGATAGATAGATGGATAGAGGTATAGATAGATGGATAGATAGGTAGACAGTATCTCATCCTGTTCCTGTTTTTGTGTCTGCCAAACGACTAAGAAAAGGGGAGAAAAAAGCAACCTTTGGGTTTTTGGAACCCTTTCTTTGTCTTTTCCTTATGTCAGTGAACGCCTCACAGTGAGGGAAGGGGGGGGGGTGGTGGTGGTGGTGGTGGTGGGGGGGGGGGGTGCAGCAAGTGGAGCAGCCAGTTTGCTGCTGAGACCTCGGTTTGGCCCTCGAGGTGGGGGTGGGTTCGTTTTCCAGCCAGCGGGCGATCAGTTTTTCCACTGATGCAGAACTGAACTGTCGAGTGTGTGGGTGCGAGAGTGTGAGTGTGTGTGAATGTGTGTGTGTGTGTGTGTGTGTGTGTGTGAGTGTGAGTGTGTGTGTGTGTGTGTGTGTGTGTGTGTGTGTGAATGTGTGTGAGTGTGTGTGTATGTGTCTCGCCTACAACCGAGGGAGTCCATTAACTCAAGTGCATTCTGAGCCACTTGTGCAGAGCTTCGTCCCGCCCCACTGTAATCCACTTTATCCTGCAGCTCCACAACATGTCAGCGGGTGGAAATCACACGTTGTTACTCCGCCGTGTTTATCCTTCAGCCGCCGCCACGTGGCGCGACACAAATGTGCAAAACACCCCGAGCGAGAGACGCAAGAAAAACAAACACGTTGGGAATAATCAGGCCAGGTTTCTGAGCCGTTAACCCTTCATGTGGGGAGAGTCTAGAAACCATGAGTGACAAAGTTTAGCTGATTAGCTGCTAGCTGTTAGCTGTTTAGCTAACAGCTTCAGAGTTACTTTGTTGACTTTTGACCTCCCAGGTTTACAGAGCAAACCTCATAAACTAAAGATAACGAGCTTCACCTCAGTTATCTATAATGCTACACTGGATCGTTTAAGACTTCTTGGTCCCTGTGACGTTTCAACACCTGAAGAGCATTTAGCAGATTTTGCTCCTGGCTCGTCCAGCGTTTCAAGGAGAGTAACTTGATGACCGTGTGAACTTTCAGTCTTAGCCTCCAGGTTTCTCAGCCCAGGATGTCTTTGTTCTACAGTGGCTGAAAAAAACAAAAGCCGCAAACATTTGTGGTCGTTCAGCTAAACAACAAGCTGAAACCAGGCAACAAAAAAAAAAAAGATTACCATTATTCCTCTTCTTTTTCTGTTTTATTTTGGTCAGTTTGGAGCCAAATAACTTTTTATTCACATCTTCTGTGTCTGATTGATTGGTCCATTCTTCTCTTTATTTTTGCTCTGATTTTTGGTCTCAACCTTCTCATCTGATGCTGTCAGAGATTTTTATCTCACAGCTGGGAAAAAAAACTTCAGTTTTATGAAACTAACTCATGAAGCAGATTCAGGTGACAGTGCTTCAATTTGATGATGGATGGATGGATGGATGGATGCATAGGTGGATGAATTGTTGGATGGATGAAGAATATGGATGACAGATGGATGATAAATGGATGATAGATGACTAAAGAGCTGGATGGATGCACAGATGGATGGATAGGTACCTAGATAGAAACATAGGTAGATGGGATGTGAGATAGAAACAATAGATAGAGGTAGATGAGAAGACAATCCTGTGTTATCCTCCCTCTGTGTCCAGGACAGAGAAGTCTCTGGAAGGACCCTCCCTCCCTCTCCTCCTCCTCCTCCTCTCTCCCACCATCACCAGCGCCCTCAAACTAAACATGCCGCCTGATGACTTCCAGATTAGACACAAATCACGACAAATCAGGAAAATCCGAGGAGAAACTGCTCCAGAGCCAGAAGCTTCTCCCTCTCTCCCAGGAATGACAAGATGCAGCTTCACACCTGGCAGAGGAGAGGAGAGGAGAGGAGAGGAGAGGAGAGGAGAGGAGAGGAGAGGAGAGGAGAGGAGAGGAGAGAAGAGAAGAAAAGAAAAGAGGAGAGGTGTTTATAAAGACCTGCTGAATATGAATCAACAACCTCTCAATCATTGAAGCTCAGTTTTACGGGTCAAACCTGTGAAGTCTGGGAATGCTGAGCTGGACCCGGAGCGTCTTTCCTTGAGGGTTCCTGCAGAACCTGGATGAACCGAGCTGACCCTGGAGAGAGAGAGAGAGAGAGAGAGAGAGAGAGAGGGAGGCAGAGCCGCTCCGGTCCTCGGCTGTGCCCCTCCCTGTTGCCAGCTTCCCAGCTTCCTGCTCTATTAGATCAGACGATTATTCACACACAGGTCCAGACCAGGACCGGACCAGGCAACTCAAACTGCTCTAAAAAGACTCAGAGGAGACTGTAGAAACTCTTTAAGACTATTACCAGCAGATTAATGCAGTTTATAATGCCGGATTTACTTCAGTAAAGGATAGGAGTACTCGTAGGACGACTTCACGTACTTCTATGTACTTCTCTTAGATCTTTTCAAGAGGTTGTTTGCATTTTATTGTTTTCAGGTCAGATTTATAAACCTTGACTAGTTCCACAGTGGTGGAAGTGAGAGGAGAACATTATGCACACACAAAAACAATGAAGAGGACTTTGTAGAAGCCCTTAAAGGTGATATTGTTTGATTTTAGTACTTTAACTTCAGAAAAGGGTCTGGGGACTGTTCCTCATACTTCTATTAGTTCTAGAGGTTGTTTCAGTGTTTTCACAAAGTGAGACTCGCTCAGCAAAAATGCACAAGAAATGCAAAAGACACAAAACAGTATTATGTACACAAGCACTACAAAATATGCTGCTCAGAAGTAATGAAATATGTGAACAGGTGAACTATAGTGTACATAAAAACTAAGTTGTATAGATTTACAGCGTTTAGTTTAGAGTGAACACTCATTATTGATCTCTCCCTTTTCGTCACAAAACTTGATCAAAACCTGTTTGTGTGTGTGTATGACTCAATCTTGAATCACCTGAGCTGAGCAGTGTAACTCCATCACTTTGAAAGTGAAATTATCGTCACATTCGTGGACAGACAGCGCCCCCTGCTGGCCACAGGCCGCAGGTGCAGGCACCACGTGAAATAGCCACAGTAAGAAGAAAAATCAGGAGGGATGTACATAAGAAGAATTTTATTTAGTGTTAATACAATAAATATACAAAACTCAAACTACTCCACATGCGACTGAAGAGTGACACCAGAGTGCATCTTAAAAGTACGTCGAGATTCAGAGCAAATAAATCGTACAAAATATACAAACATTTCCTCACTACCGTTTCGTCTGTGATTTCGTTAAAATACCGTCGATAGGGATGCTTTGTTGTTTCCAATCGTCTTTTCCTCCCTCCCAGTGTTTTCTACCACAAACCGTGTTGAGTATGAAGCTTGAAGCCACAATCCACAAAGCACGTTCACATGGCGTCGCTTTTCTCACATTTTGTCCCGTTTTGTTTTTGTTTTTCTTACAACTGGAGAACTGGAGAATAACAGCCAGAGGAGCCGCTCCATCGCACTCTTTTGAAGGAATAATCTCATGTTGCTTTGTACAGAAATGTACTGAGAAACACACAATCAACGCGCGCTGGTCTGGATGACAACCAGCCAGACGTTTGAAAAAACAAAAAGAAAAGAAAAGAAGTGGGTAGGTAGCAAAACAAGGCAAAACGGATTCCAAATCTGCACACACACACACACACACACACACACACACACACACACACCCACACATTAAGACCTGGAGGCTGTCTAACCTCCATGTTCCACTCATACGCACATAAAGGCTTCACTGGCTTAAACATCGGACACATTCGAAGCAAAGATCTGCAGCAGGTCGACATTTCACTCCACAACTATTATTACTAAATCCTGAAACACATAGGAAACTTTTTGCCTCTTTAATCTAGGCCAACATATCGATTTCCAGCACACGTGTATAAATAAATAACCCAGGGCGGCAAAGGGGAGAGGGCGCAGTTTATGTTTATGATTTCATACAATCTCTTAGACTTTTTTTTAAACCTCGTCATGCAAGTGAAGAGTAGATCCTGAGAAAAAAAACTGAGGTAAGACACTTGTGTCCTCTTCCAGTCAGCGGTAGGAGCATGCAGCCGTCTATGTACAGAGCTGGGGATCTCTCGCTCTCGCCGCACGTGGAGCAGCATGGGAATCTACGCTGGGACGAGCAGGACGGAATAACCTGTGCCATTCTCATCGTTCACATTTGCACCGACTGCAGGTGGAAACTAATCAGCTGGATTTAAAGTGCAAACTTCACAACACACGTCGAAGGTCGCAGGCGACGACTCGCCGGAAATCAAAGGCTTTTAAGGTACCAAACGAGGCGTGGAGCTGGAGTTTATTGGGTTAAAAGGTGTTAAAACTCTCTCTCTTTAATACATTTCTCTTTTATACACCTGCTTCTGACGATTCACTGATTGATCAGTCAAAAAGATGATGGGCGGGTTTGTTATTTGGGCCTCTACTGTTGGACTGAACAGTTTGGGGGGTTGAGTGTTTGGTACTTCTAGAGAGCAGATTTCAGGTCAGGAGTCACGTCAACGAAGCAGGACTGAAGACACAAGGAAGCAGGAAGGCAGCGGGCGGAATGCACAGCATTCATCTGGGACAGAGCGGAGCTCCTCCACCAGGGGGCAGCAGAGCTCCTCCACCAGGGGGCAGAGCGGAGCTCCTCCACCAGGGGCAGAGCGGAGCTCCTCCACCAGGGGACAGAGCGGAGCTCCTCCACCAGGGGGCAGAGCGGAGCTCCTCCACCAGGGGGCAGAGCGGAGCTCCTCCACCAGGGGGCAGAGCAGAGCTCCTCCACCAGGGGGCAGCAGTGGAGATCACAGAACAGGAGGAACCATTGAAGGAAGGCGCGAAGGAAGGGGATCTGTTCCTCACATAGACTGGAAGATAGGAGTAGGCTCTCACACACACACACAAACACACACATAAACACACACACAAACACACACACACATGCTGGAAGTTGCAGTAGATAGTGGGAAATGCCCAGGTGAGTTCAGAGAGTCTGACTGTTCGGCTACATTAAAAAGGCCCTTTTCAAGAGGCTCTCTCTCACGCACACACACACACACACACACACACACACACACACACACACACACACACACACACACACACACACACACACACACACACACACACACACACACACACACACACACACACACACACACACACACACACACACACACACACAATCAAGTTGATCACGCTGGTCTAGTGGTGGTAGAAGTGCAGCCACAGCAGGACGGGGTCAGAGTCTGAGTGCACCATGTTTCTGAGGGGGTGGAGCCTGGGACACACACAGGTGGGAGATGGGAGGAGGGAGGGGTGGGGGGGGTTGGACTCTCTGGACCAATCAGATCTGCTCCTTGAAGCCTCCCTGAGCGGCCCTGGCGGCTGCATTGGCAGCAGCCGTCTGCACCGTCTTGTTGGACATGACGCCCGAGGCGAACTCCTGCTGGGCACGCTCAAAGCTGGCCCCGGTGGTCCGGTACATACCATGGACCTGGGGGGGGGGGCAAAGAGGAGGAGGAGGAGGAGGAGGAGGAGGAGGAGGAGGAGGGAGGGAGACATCAGTTTATTTACCCTGAGTTCATGGTTTTTACAATACATGCTACATGCTGGCTAGGTGTGTGTGGTGCTAGCTGTATGTGGTGCTAGCTGTGTGTGATGCTAGCTGTGTGTGGTCCTAGCTGTGTGTGATGCTAGGTGTGTGTGATGCTGAGTGTGTGTGATGCTGAGTGTGTGTGACGCTGGGTGTGTATGATGCTAGCTGTGTGTGGTGCTAGCTGTGTGTGGTGCTAGCTGAGTGTGATGCTAGGTGTGTGTGATGCTAGCTGTGTGTGGTGCTAGCTGAGTGTGATGCTAGGTGTGTGTGGTGCTAGCTGAGTGTGACGCTAGGTGTGTGTTCACCTTTTTGAACATGAAGAGGGAGAGGACGGCCAGCGAGGTGAAGAGAGCGGCGATCAGGATCATGATGATTCCCACCGGGATGCTTTTGTTGAGACCGGTCAGAGCCGAGATCCAGCCACTGAGAGATAGAGAGAGATAGAGAGATGGAGAGAGAGATAGAGAGAGAGAGAGACAGATAGATAGAGAGGGGTTTTAATTTACTGCATCTACTGAGCTTTCCTATGGGATTAATACAGCTTCTTTATCTCTACCAATCTACCTACCTATGCATCTAATTAGCTAAATACAGTAGATAACATATTAAGCTGTCTAGATACATTGATACAGTGGGTAGATAGTTTGCGAAATAGCTATCTGGTTATCTATCTATCTATCTATCCATCTATCTGTCTATCCATCTATCTAGCTAGCTATTTAACTCTGTTAGGCTATAGATCCATCTGCCTACTCAGATTTATAGCCACCTATTTGGTGAAGCTATCTAGTTAGTTATCTATGTGGTTAGCCATTAAGCTACTGTTTTTAAAAGTTAAAAGTTTTCAGAGTGGATGGTTGCTCACCTGGCGCCCCACCCTGTGATGCCGATACACTGCAGAACGTAGATGCCAAACTGACAGATGTAAACGAAGAAGAAGACGAAGAAGCGGAAGGAGCTGTCGCTCCTGCACAAACAAACAAACAAACAACATTAGGACGACATGAGAGCAGCTGCTGCTCTATGTGCTCTGGGTCTATGCTGGGTCTAGGCTGACCTGAAGGCTCCGTACAGAGGTCTGTACCAGCAGACGAAGGAACACGGGGTGAAGAGCAGGAACCAGAGGATGGACAGGCCGAAGTCCACGCCCCGGGACGGGTCCACGCAGAACCAGGCCAGGCAGCCCACCAGGTTGGCCAACAGCGTCCCCGTGTGGACTGGAGGAGAAACGCAGCACCTCGAGTCTTCACTGATACTTGATTCGTTGTTTTAAGCACTTTAATAGTGTGTCAATACTTCAAGAGTCAACATTCTCAGATTCTCTGAGTATTTTCTGGTTTCTTTCATCCCTGATGACAGGAAATTGAAAAAACTGACCATTAAAAGTCATTTAAAGACCTGATCTTGGCTTTTGTGGAACAGAAAACAATCAATCACAAAGATAATGGTTTGTTGCAGCGTTACATGTTCCACACTCGTTCAGTGTCTCGTCTCCACCTTGAGCCAAAAAGAGAGAGAACTGCAGAGAATCAACCAGAAGGATTTTACATCCCAGTGTAAAATACAACGTCGGCCTGCTGATGTCTGAGGTGGGGGATGGTTTCCTCCAACCTAGAGAAGAAATGTGTGATTCTATCAGGAATCTGAGGAGGAGGAGGAGGAGGAGGAGGAGGAGGAGGAGGGAAGGGGGTTTCTAAATCTGAAGCGGCCAACAAGCAAACATCTGAGCCAGTCCCTTCACCAGGACCACATGACTGCACCACATGCTGGGGTCATGTGGTCTGTGGATGAGGAGAAGCTGAGAGAGAGAGAGAGAGAGCGAGAGAGAGCGAGAGCGAGAGCGAGAGCGAGAGCGAGAGCGAGAGCGAGAGCGAGAGCGAGAGAGAGAGAGAGAGAGAGAGAGAGAGAGAGAGAGAGAGAGAGAGAGAGAGAGAGAGAGAGAGAGTGGACCAGCAGCTGCAGCTCTCTGACTGGAGGGCCTGGGTGGATGGGTTCACAGGGACTAACAAAGTGGGAACAAACTAAGTTAGTCTGGTTCAGATGACTGGGACTGGTCCAGGTCCAGAACCTGATCAGACTCTGAGTCTACAGACCAGGAGTATGGATGGATGGAGCATGGAGTATAGAACTGTGATACTGCTATCTATCTATCTATCTATCTATCTATCTATCTATCTATCTATCTATCTATCTATCTATCTATCTATCTATCTATCTATCTATCTATCTATCTATCTATCTATCTATCTATCTATCTATCTATCTATCTCTGTAATCTTCAAATACACTTTTTATTCTTCTAGGAGTGTAAACTGAAGCAAACCTCCAATAAACACAGCAGAGTGAGGTAAAGTTTGACATCCTCGTCTCAGAGTGACTCAATTATCTCTGTTGATTAATGACTCGCTTCCAGGAACTGAACCTTTGTTCTTTGCTCTTTTCAACCTCTCTCTCTCTCTCTTTCTCTCTCAGTGTTTACACACACGTCTCTCTATGACTGTGGAGCCACTCACACATCCAGAGGTAGTACATGATCTTGACCGTCTTCTGGAACTCCACGGGGATGTCCACCGTGATGTCGTGGTAGAAGCACGGACCCACCGGGAACTTCTCTGGAAGCGGGGGCCAGTTGTTTTTCCTGCCTGGACCAGGACGAGGACAGAGTCAGGGTCAGCCGGTTGACCAGGACAGTGGAACGAGGTGTGTGTGTGTGTGTGTGTGTGTGTGTGTGTGTGTGTGTGTGCTGGCCTGCTGCACACCTCCTGAAGCACTGAGGGACTGCATCTCTCTCTCCCTTCGGTCGAGCTCTGCAGCTTTCCTCTCCAGCTCCTCCTGCCTCCTCAGCAGCTCCGCAGCCCCTCGCTGGTCCTACACACACACACACACACACACACGCGCGCACACACACACATACACACGCACACCCACACAAAAAGTGAGAGGTCACATCAGTGCTTGATCAAAAACAATACTAAAGAGTGCCATCAGGTTCTCTCCACTTTGTCTTCTGTTGTGTCTCCTCCTCCTGGACCGAGCTGTCTCCTCCACACACACACACACACACACACACACACACACACACACACACACACACACACACACACACACACACACACACACACACACACACACACACACACACACACACACACACACACTCACCTGAGCCTGAGTCTGGGAGTAGGCCGGGGGCTCCTCTGTGGGCTTCATGATGGCGGGCTGCGTGCTGACGGACGGCGTGGTCTTCGGCGCCATCGCTGCAGGAGCCTGAGGAGGAAACACGTTAGGCCGCTGAGAGCTTCAACACTACGGAGGATGATGAAGGAAAGTTCTGGATTCTACTGGAAGAAACCATCTGAGGTGGTCAGATGTAAAAACAGGCTTAAACAGGGTTAAAATCATTAAGATTCAGCTTCATCTTAGAGCCAAGTAAAGCCAAGTAAAGCCAATAAGAGCCAATAAAATGTAGTAAGAGATCATTTCTGTGGTCCATCAGTCTGTCGATTACTTCTCTTGTTGGTTCAAAACTTAATCTTAATCTCTTAAAACCAATTCTCAGATTGAAGAAATGGTTAAATCACCTAACTGATTGTTGACGTAGTTGTTGGGAGTTGCAGTTAAAAGTCGATTAATCAATTAGCTCTAGTCAAACGATATCTAAAAACGATCAATATTAAGAGCTATCCGCTCCAAATAAACATTCCACCACATCCCATATTATCAGTCTCTATTCATCTGTTTTACAAACCTATTGTTTTGCTTCATAGAGAGAGGAGTAAATCAATAACGAGCTGTGAGGAGCTGGAGTGAATCCTCACAGCATCCGTCAATACATTTACCATGTAAACCATCATTCACTCATTGGAGAGAGTGGAGGTTCTCACATATGAACCCGGAGGACTTCAGGATAGCCTGACAAACTTTGTTGTCATTATTATCATCATTCTGATCATCATAATTATCATTATTATTACTCACGACTTTGGCATCTGTGAAGGGGTTGTACTCCTCCAGCCCTGCAGGAGCCGCCTGTCGTGCCTGTGCCACTGCTGGATCCTGAGAAAACAGATCATATCCAGATGAATAATTCACAAATAACCTGCGGATGAAGACGGGAGGATTATGTCAGAGCGTTAAAGCCTCGATGTGTCTATCCTGCCGTTTCCAGCAGAGGACATGTCGACCATACGTATAAAATGGCACATCTGAGAGGCCCAACCCGCCATTATCGTGCCACTTCAAGACCAAACAGCCCTCTTTATTCACAACCAGCAGGCCTATAATTCAATACTGGCAAAGACGGGATGATTCCAATAATTTTCACGGGAGCGCGTCTATAAATACCGCTCCAGCTCCAGAGGAGAGGGGGCTGCTGAGGACAGAAATAAAAAGGCAGACTTTGTGCTTTCCTAATGAGCTGCGGCAGGCTCTCAGAGCCGCTCCGGCGCAGCGTCGACCCGCAGCACACGATCAGCCAGGACGTCCCGGCCGCATGCAAACGGCCCGCTGGCCAGGCCTCCTTATCGCTCTGATAACACGCTCACCATCAGCTGCTGTCAGTCACGCACAGCTCATCCAAACCGCTGCTCCACGTTCACATCCAGGTCCAGGTCCAGGCTGCAGCTGATCCCAGCCTCATCCGCCCTGAACACGCTCTGAGCATGCTCTGAGCACGCTCAGCAGCTCGCTCTGACTCTTAAATTTCCGGAGCATCTCTTTTTCGATGCTACACACACACACACACACACACACACACACACACGCGCACACACAGGCTGGAACTTGTCACCAGACCAGGGTCATAAATATTTCAGCGAATGTTGTGTTGAAACTTTAATGCTGCCCTAGTGCTGCGCAGCCAAACAGAGACATGCATATTCATGCAGTTTTCCTCTAAAAATCTATATATGTGAACAAAAAAACAAAAAGCAAACCAACCAACCAGCTGTGTGTGTGTGTGCATCCGCCTGTTGCACGTCAACCTGCATGGAAACCACTTCAGGATGATTGATTGGTGGTGGAGGGGTGGACAACACTCTCACCTCACAGTGAAAGCCTCAGGCTCATTATGAGATTCTCAGATCTGATTTTCAGCTCCTCATCACTGCTCAACTTCACTGTAACGTCCTCAGCGTCAAAACAACTGCTATTTCCTGTCATGTCAACGTGGCTGCTGCAACAAAGTAATTCCCTGCAAGGATCGATAAAGTAGAATCGATCAATCTATAAACATGAACACATATATGTGTCTCCATCTTATTTACTGCACTTCTGTATTATTAGATGTGGACACAAAGCCTCTACTTTGAGCTAATGAAACACTTTAAAGATCCTACAACTGATTATAATCAGATATTCGCACACAATATTCGCTCTGACACTCACACCTAGGGGCGATGGAGATGCTCCACTCGACCTAGACATGCATGTTTTTGGGGGTGTGGGAGAAGAAATGTACAAATCCCACCCAGAAAGACCCTCTGCTCACCCCTGGACTCTAACCCACCACCTTCCTGCTGTGAGGCTTTTACTAAAGCATCCAAATGTACATATGTAGGTCAACTGCTCCTAGGGTGTGTGTATGTGTGTGTGTGTGTGTGTGTGTGTGTTCTGAGATAGACTGGAGACCTGTCTAGTCCATCCATCCATCCTTTATCTGACCTGCCTTTGGTGGGAGACTCATATCTCCAGGTCAAATTGGGTGAAGGCAGGGAATACATCTTGGACAGGTCTTCAGTCTATCACAGAACACACACACACACACACACACACACACACACACACACACACACACACACACACACACACACACACACACACACACACACACACACACGCTCCAATGCTTTTCACACTCACAACTAGGGTCAATTTAGAGTCTCTAGTCGACCTAAACATGCATGCTTTTGGACTATGAGACAGAGAGAAAAGCGAGACAGACACAGGAAAAACACACAGACTCCACACATGAAGACCCTCATACCAACAGAGGATTCGAGCTGGGGACCTGGGGATAAGCGCTACACTTTTCTATACTATGTGCAAGCCTAACGTGGCAGTGAAGGATTTCTCTCCAAACCTAGGAAGTCGCTCTGCCCACAGTCTGAGTGGCAGGGGAAGATGCCGACAGTGGCGTTCCTTCAGCCTCATGAGAAGTGAATAATTGATGGCGGCACATTGACAAGCAGCGCCCTGCCTCTCTCTCCCCCTCTGCCTCTCTCCCTCTCTCTGGCCTGAGGAGAACTGAGGAGCAGTCACTGCTCTCCTTTCTTTGAGCTATCGTCAATACTTGATGAAATCATATGGTGCCATGCTGGCGACATGTGGTGCTGGGATCCCCTCTGGCACCTCTCTGGATAACCCCCCCCCACCCCACCTCAGTTATTCATCACATTCTGTTTTCGACCCATTTCTCTGTATGTAGGCTAATGAGAGGGATCAGTCTCATGTCTGGTAATAGTAACCATGATGATGATAGAGAGCACAGATAAATCAGAAGTGTTGTGTGTTTAAGCTTCAAAACCCAGTATGTAAAGTTTTTGAAGCAGTGTTCACCTATTTCCCAGGACAACCATTATCAGCATCCCAGTATCATCACAGCTAGAAGGTCCCTGGCTCAAATCCCAGTTGTGGGATCTCCCCGTGTCCTCTTAAAAATGTTAAGAAACTTTCATCAAGTTCCTTTGAATTAGTCTGTTTCTGCCCTTTCTAACCACCTTAAACAATTCATTGTTTACATTATAATGTCATGAATCACAAACAGTCCAAAACCCTAACGAGCTGACACACCGGAGTAACAAACATGCCACATATTCACACACAATCCCTGTCATTTTTGTTTACAAAACTAGCTCCTCAAGCAAAACTTTTCCACCCTGGTTAAAATGCCGACTTCTTTCTGCCTCCGGGGCCGTGTTTTGTACACCTGATAGGGCGAGGTGAGAGAGCGCAGGCTCCCAGAGGAAAGAAGGGAGTGAGGGAGGGAAGGGGGCACATGATCGGATGAATGCTTTCGCCATGACGGGACGGCGCGCGTTTACACAACACATAATGAAGGCGTGACAGTCATAAAATGTCCAACCACAGTCACACTGTGACTTCTGCTCCTGCTTCCTTCTGTTTTCTTTTGAACAACAACTCAGTCGCTCCGATTCTATGAACTGATAAGCTGTGAAGCAAATAACCTGCAGTACACATCCAGAGATCATCACCTTCTATAACCCTGAAATCAGGTTAAATTTAAGTACTTTAACTACCAGTAACACTGATGCTACTGTACACTGTAGTTCTGAACACTCAATACTTTCACATATGCACTTTTGTACTAATAAGTATCCTTAGTGGATGTTTTTTGCAACCACTCTGTTAGATGAGTGCTTTTCTATCTCGTTTATGAAACTTGAATTTACCTGAGAGAACCTCCATAAGAGATAGATGAATCCATCCTTCTGTAATCTGACAATCTATATTGTATATATATAGTTACTTTGGTTGGTTTTTTGTT
This sequence comes from Karalla daura, assembly GCA_029224185.1. Taxonomy (NCBI): domain Eukaryota; kingdom Metazoa; phylum Chordata; class Actinopteri; order Chaetodontiformes; family Leiognathidae; genus Karalla; species Karalla daura. Next base: position 21,565,433 of record CM055201.1, on the reverse strand, counting down.
TGCCCTGGTTTATGATTATTTCCTCGCCAGCTGCCCAGTTTCGTTTCTTTCTCACGTGAATGCCAACCGGAATGACAATAAAAACTGAAACTACAACCTGAATCCAATATTGTCCTTATGAAAACATGATAACGCCTCCTTTTGCCAGGAAGTCAAACAGGCGGATAGGTAAAGGCAAGATCTCGCTTCATATAAGACCACATCCAGCCTGATCTGCACCTGTTTACATTAAATAAGCCCCAGTAACACACATTAAACTAGCTCACACGTCCACTCCTCCTGGCACCTGCACATCAGTCAGGCAAAGTGCTCCACTATTAGGTGACAGCCTGTAACCAAAGCCTAGCCGTGCGTGATTTGACGTATTTCACCATCTGCTATTACTATAATTAACCTCGCACGTCGTTATGGTTGTAGAAGCCGACAGAGCATGACAGAAGCTGTTATTATTACCATTACCAGAGGAACCACAGTTGAAGCTAATGCTAAGGTGGCTAACCTAGCGAGCTAACGTTACCTGAAACGGGCTGCTGAACTCCGGGTCCGCGAACGGGTTGCTGTCGAAATCTGACATTCTCCACAGAGGACGAACCGAGTAGGCTAAAGAAAGAGTAACGGTCGCAGTTAAGGCTCGTTAATAGTGAATTTAACCGCGTGTCAGTGAGGTAGAATGAGAAGAAGCAGGGGAACAGGACTCAGAGGTGAAGTCCGGAGTTGTCTGTGTTCAAAGATCCTGTTGGTGACGTCACTGGCGGAGGAGCCCATCTGAGTCGACGCTGCGTCACGTGACGTCACGTCCCGCGAGAAAAGTGAAAAGTGTTTTGAGTGGCGTGCATACGTATTTTCAGTTACACTGATGAGATTTTTCAAAACAGAACCCCTGAGCATTTTGTCGACTTTTTAAGACGATAACTCTTTTGATACTAATATTAAAACTACCACACAACATTAAAACCTTTAAAACTGAATATTTTAATGCACACACACGCATGCATGAACGTGTGCGTTGCTATGAATGCATACATGTACACAGGAGTAGGAGTAGGAATAGGAATATGAATAGGAATTGGAATAGGAATAGGAATATAATTACTTTAATGATCCCCAGAGGGATATTTGTCTGGCAGCTCATCTTCCATTGCAGACTACTTAATAAGCCTGATGGCTGTAGGTATAGAAGATATCTCTCCTTCCTGCACTGAAGAGAGAAGAGCTTTACTTTACTGATCATTTATCAGTTATTGTGAATGTTTTACTATATTTGTTAACAATTATTTGACAACTTTTAAGATAGTTGATTACAAAACACACCGAGCTTTTCAGCTGCTTGTGAGACTGTCAGAATAGAATTTATATATAGAAAAACAGTTGACATTTTACGTCGACTCTCTTCCTCTGCGGGTACCGTTGTTGCCCTGGCAACGCAGAGCCTCCGGGGAGGGGCGGGGCCCCCGGCCATAGATCTAGGATTCTAAATCAGATGCTAACGTGACAGCGTCGTTAGGAGGAGGCGCGTGCGCAGTCTAGGTGACGCAGCTCTGATCCGCGTCTACGCCGTTGCCCCTGTCATGTGACACCAACTTGTCCAACTCACACTTCCGCTACTGCGTGTGAAAAGTTGGGTGAAAATCTCGGACTCAAAGTTCGGGGGTTTTTTTGGGCTGGAACTTCAAACGCTACGTTACACCCTGCAGACCCGGTCGTTTCTGAGCGGGACAGCGTGAAGCAGAGCCTCGAGTTTGGAGCTTTTCTGCCTTTTAAAGTTTGAGCATGTCGACCAGCGCTTTGTATAATGACCAAGGAGGAGCGGAGGCTGCGGTGGACGCGGCTCAGGAGAGCACCCCGACCTCCTCCAGCACCGGAGCTGCCTTCGGCCTCTTCAGCACCGACTTCAAAAAGTAAGCTACCACATCTGTGCGCGTCTGTGCTGAATTATGTCATTATTGGGCGACTTTGCGTGGTTAACGGTCGCAGTAGCGGAGTTGTGAAGAAGAGGCCAGAGAGAGGAGAGAGGGAGAGATCAGCAGCATCAACAAGCTCAGCAGCAGTGATGGCGACCACAGCTGAATGTTGCTTCTCTTCACCTTCAAAATTAGCACTGAAGTAGTTCCTGGGGCGGTTCGTACGCCTTTGTTTTCTTCTGTTCCACGCCTACAGTATGTCAGTGTTTACCTGTGGAGATAACGCTGCTGTTGACAAGGAGCACAGTGTACTTGTCTGCTGCAGAATTCAGACTAAACTGAGGATGAAATGTGAAGTTCTACACATCTGTGAGTTGATAGAGAGAGGATGAGCAGCATTCAGGAGAGGCTCAAAGTAGAGCTGTTGCTCCTCTGCATGGAGAGGAGCCAGCTGAGGTGGCACCTGGTCAGGATGGGGAGATGTTCAGGTAGCCCTGCAGCTACTCCATCGTGGGGTGGATGCAAGGTGTTTGTCCACTGGTTTGGAAGCACTTTGGGTTCCTCCTGGAGGAGTTGGTGGATTAGTATAGACTTACCTGCTGAGACTGCCCCCCCCCCCCCCCCCCCCCCCCCCCACACACACACACACACACACACACACCCTGACCTCTGACCTGGATAAGCAGCTGATGATGAGAAAGTGACTGAGAAGCATCCTTTAACATTGTCATCGGGTGCTAAATCCAAAAAACAAAGTTGGATGTGAAAATTATGTTTTAGAGATACTGGCCCCCAAGAAATGTCCCAGGACCACTTTGCAATGTTTTGCAGTTAATGGTTATGGTCGCCGTATCTTATATATAAGTATAGTAAGTCTCTTCAGATTATTTCTTTTAAATTAAGGACTTCTCTTATCCGACCCTATAGTACGTCTCTACTCTCTAAAGGTTGGAAAATAGTTGCACGCAACCCAAAGACGTTCAGTTCTCAGTCATATAGGAGGTAAAATCACATTAGAGATGCTGGAATCAGACTAACTGAAAATTGACAATAATTAGATATGGGCCAATTGATTGACTGATGGATGTAATGTTGTAACTCCAAGTTATTGGCTTTGATGTGATGGTGGGAACCTGGATATGGTGAGGTTTAGTCATTTTTTGTGCCTGACTGAAAGTTTGAAGTCTGCTCATGTTGAGACAACAGAATAATCCAGAATAAATTCATAGACATTCGCTAAATATAACTGAGGGGGCTTAAATTGTGACAGCTGGACCCAATGATTATTGAAGATGTAGTTCATTAGATTAGGATGACCTGGACACCTGAGAATTTTAACAACCGTATTCATCATCATAATTCTTTAACTGCACGAAATCTGCTTTGCATGTATTGAACTTACAAATGTAATACCAACCATATGGAGATGAGACACTTCCCACACGTCCCAGTCTGCAGGCATACTGGACTAACATTATCTCACTGTAGGCAAATGCAGAAAAACTGAGAGGTAGCGTGAAAGTAAGGCAGCGACAGGTGGCTCACAATAGGCACAAGTGACTAGTACATTTCAAAGGCAAGTCAATTCTGATTATTACAGTCTAGTCCATACTACCTCAGTAAACTTCAGACACTGTGTTTACTACACAGTAAATACAGAACACTCAGCAAAAACACTAGTGGGTTAATCAGTTGTACTTGTAGCATTAATTCAGTAGACACCAGTCGTTCAGCATGCAGATTATAATGACAATAAACTTCTGATACTCCCAGATTACGGTGAATGGTCACATGCTTTATTTTAAGACAGGCAGTGATGCTGTGAATGGTCCTGACCTGCAGCGCTGTACTGTGTTCACACTGTTGATGTGGAGCTCTGCCCGGGGTTTACACATGTGACCACAGACCGTGTGCTGTCAGCGTCACATGTTCTACACATGTTGACTGAGACTGAGCTTTTCAAGGCCTGGTCTGTTTGAACATATCTGCAGATCTGTGGAGCAGCCTGGATGTACCCTCAGATAGGATCTCAGTGATCAGCGATCGCTGGTGACAGCATGGAACTGGTTTGGACCTGGTGGTTCCAGGTTCGAATCCCATGCGAATCGAAGGCATATCTGTCCAAAACATGCATATACAGTCCAAGAACATGCATGGTAAAGGAAACTCTAGAGTGCCTTTTGATCTGAGAGTGACTGTTTGCCATACAGAGCCGTGTTTAATGATCACCCCTTTCCCTGGAATCAAACTGAAACTGGATCGTCAGCATGTTTCCATCTTGTCCTCAGGCTCATCTCAGAAAAGCTGCCACTAGGGGGCAGCGCCTCCTCAGCGTAGCATGCACCCTTTAGCATTTTCCTAGTGTACATGTAAAGGTAGCGCCTGTGCTGCTAAGCTGCTCTGCTTTAATGCTATGTAATGAGAAATGAAACTGATGGTAAATAAGCCAGCTCCACAGGTGGAGGTCTGAGCTCTGGACACTCTGGGCTCACTTTGACAAGTCTTCACTCTCTCTCCCTCAGTTTTTGTTTTTTTGTCATTCTGACACTTTCTCCCTTCGCTTCCTCTACGTTAGAAGTCGCTGAGTAAGCTGAAGTCGGAGCCTCTGAAAGCTGCCTCACATGACCATCCACCCAGTTAGGCGAGGCCAGGTCATATGTCTGCCGACCTCCGAAGCCAAGCTGCAAAAAGCAGAGCGGACACGCTGGTTATGAATGATGCTTCTGTCTGGGACCATTCACACTCCCACAGCCTGTGCATCTTCAACTCCTTGCTCCCCCTGCATGTGTGTGTGCTGCATACCTGTGAATTAAAGCCATGCCCGGCGTTGTTTGGGCCTCGTTCAATGTTTGTCACATGTGAGCAGCAGCAGCAGCTCCTGCAGTGTCTCTCTCTCTCCCTCTCTCTCTCTAACTGGACGATCTGTGCCAGGGCTTCAGGAAACATGTGACACGTTTATCATCTGTGACTAAGGAGGTGTTTCACTGTGGCCAGTGGCTTTGGGTTGTATAGATTTGGCTGTGTTAAGTTTTATTTCAGGCCACATTATGGTTAGATTTTCTGATGTAAAAGCTTTAAAGTTTTCACAAGTGAGTTTGTTAGTTCGGATTATGTTACGGCCTTGACAGACATGGACAACAGACTTGAGCACTGAAAAACTCTGAATGCTGATGGATTTAATGAAGAGAGAGAGAAGAGAGAGAAGTTTGTAGTTCTATTAGATGGTAGAGTAGAAGAGTGAAATCTATGAAAACGTGTTTCATATGTACTTGTACTATGACTACTCCGATCTAAAAGGATTAGTGTTTTTTTACAGTTCACATTGTCGTGAAAAATTTGGATCTGAGCCTGTGCAAACTGCTCCAGAGGTGGATCCAAAGACTTTGTGCAGACTTTTTCGCTTGTTCGACCATTCACTTCCACCCTTTTTAGATAAGATAACTTATGATTTTTGTAAAATGAAACTCCAGATACCAGGCTACCGCTGCTCCTGGAACTTGCTGAGAAGTCGCAAATAGTTTGTTTGTTCCATCGATGACAAATCCCCCAAAACGTCTCCGAACAGCTTCTGAATGGACCTTGTCTGGTCAGTGAGCCCAGAAAGGGTGGGGCCCGGCGGCTATTCATTTTTACATCTGTGTGATGCTGATTTAAAATGCGTCATATTGTACAGCTCTATTTCCCCCCTTTATAATTAGTTTAGGAAACCGCATTCTCCGCTCATTCCCGAATGTCTGAGCGGACAGAATGGGACTCGGTGGGTTTATTTTTCTGTATGGAGCCGGACTTGTGATGTGAAGCTAACAGTATTAATCCTGTTTTTGTATTGAGCTATTCTGGTGCCTTGGCAACGCCACACAGGAGTCCAAACACCGGGCCCTCATCGAGTTAATGCTGGCCCAGCGCTGCCTTCAAACAGCACAGTATTAGTTGATCCAATTTGTTGTCTTTGTTTATTCCAGCCATCGTTAGAGCTGCTCAGAATACCCCGCAGCTCTCCCACTGTATTCGCTGTAGTAGCCACGATCCCTGAAGACAGAGAGCTTCTTAGCATGTTTTCATTAGGACGTAAACAGTAGCCTGACACCCTGGACCTGCCATTATTACTATTGATGCTACAGACACGATAACATTATTTTCCACACACTATTTAAGGGAGTCTGGTGCTTATCTTTAGCCACCATAAACTATTCTTTTCTCAGGATGATGAGGACAGAACACTCATAAGAACCTCTTAAAAAGACGAAGTCAGGATCAGATCATTCATTATCCGCATCTCAGATCTGAAAACAGACTTCAATTAAAACTATGTGCAAGTACAAACACCCATACGTCCATTATCTTAGGGTGAAGGCAGGGAATACACTCTGGACAGGTCTCCAGTCCAATACAGGACACACACACACATGTACACACACCTCAGGACCTTCAAGAGTCTCCAGTCCATTAAAACATGCAGGTTTAGATGATTTAGTGGAAGCACCTCGCCTGGCTTTGACTCCAGGGTGTTTTAGAGTTCCTGGGGTTGATTTTGGGAATCGGTTTTGGAAGAATCAAGTTGTCTGTGGTATGGTGGCGCTCTAGAGATTGCACACTATGACTGTGTAATGAGTTAGAGATGTGTCACTATTAGAGCTTGAAATGTGTGAGTCTTAAAGCTTTTTCAGAACGCAACTTAGCTCAACTTAAACCCTGTGTAATGAACGTTACGCTCTAATGAACTTTAGCAGCGATGAAGAGGAAAAAGCTGAAAAGAATTCACCAGGAATGAACTTTGTCCAGCAAGTGTGAGATTGCGTCAGGATGTGGATTGTTTCGGAATTCTATTAGTTTGTGAAAACCACAGAACAAAAACAAAAACAAACAAAAAAAAGTGTAGGAAACGGATTTTGTCGTTTTTACAGGGCATTTCCTGGCATTCATCCGGGTCCCACGCTAACCTTTGATGTAGGCCTTGGCAGAGCGCGTGTGTGTGTGTGTGCAGCTGAAGCTGATTGTTGTTGCGGTGGAGGTGTTGAAAAGTCAGCAGAGTGAGTGTTTGCCCTGCGGAGCAGATAAGGCCGCCCCCCTCCCCTCCCCTCCCCAGAGGGGAGCGACCACGCTCTCACTCAGCCTGACCACAGGTGGGACGGCCTCCACGCCACCGCTTTACCTTCAGCTCCCACCACGTCCCGTAAGGAGACGCACACTCCTGAGGAGCCTGGAGGAGCCTGGAGGAGCCTGGAGGAGCCTGGAGGAGCCTGGAGGAGCCTGGAGGAACCTGGAGGAGCCTGGAGGAACCTGGAGGAGCCTGGAGGAGCCTGGAGGAGCCTGGAAGACCCAGACCAGTTCTGACACAAGTGGGACTAGCCATTAGCGAGTCACCGGTGGAGCATCTTGTGACTCTTCTCCTTTTCTTTTCTTTTCTTTTCTTTTCTTTTCTTCTCCTCTCCTCTCCTCTCCTCTCCTCTCCTCTCCTCTCCTCTCCTCTCCTCTCCTCTCCTCTCCTCTCCTCTCCTCTCCTCCTTGTCGGCCTGAGAGAAAGAGGGAGTCATGAATGACAGGCACGCGGCCAGCCTCTCCTCTGCCCGGCTCTGACAGTTGTGAGCGAGAACAAGAAAGAGCGACGACTGTAAATAAAGAGCGAGCGCACACAGCCCCGAGGAGGAGAGTGGCTGCCGCCGCCTCCTCTGTCACTCCTCAAACTGTCGCTCGAGTTGGAGGACGGCTCAAAGTCACACGCGCTCTCCCGAGAGGAGGAAGTCCCCTCTTTTTTTTCCTCCCTCTAATCGTGTTGGGACGGTATGGACGTGGGTCTGTCCTCTCTGCGTCTGGAAGCGGTGGGAGCCATGAGGACGGCCCTGGTGTCTGCGGAGAACCTGCAGCTCACGCTGAAGACCGAGCTGAGCCAGGAGGAGCAGGCCCTGACGCTCAGCAGCAGGAGCAGCTGCCCCAGGGAGGCGCAAGGAGCCGGGTAGCGTAGAGACACCCCCACCGCCCAGACACCTCCTTCTTCCTCCTTCTTCTTCTCCTCCTCTGATGCTAGGTGTAGCTCAGGCTGTAGTTTAAAGGAGGCTCTGGGTCCGTCTTCAGGCTTCTTCTGGATTCCAGGTTTGTGGAGAAACTCCAGGAGAATCCAGGAGAAAGACCACACGCTCCTTCTTTAAAGAGTCAGACTTCCAGACTCTGATGCAAATGCAGTCTTTCCATAACAATACTTGTTGCATTACTCACGCTATTGTTTTCATATGAGGTCGATAGCTGAAGGCTTCCACAAGTGGTGTTTGTATTAAAGACACTTCTCCTCAGTGAGGAGAAGTGAATAGAATAGAAAGCTTTTTAGTATTGTTACTAGTATTACTACAGTAAATGCTCCAAGTACAACAATGTTGGTGCTAGTTTAAACGTTTGCATGGCAAATATCACTAAATAAACCACGTGTGGGGACATGAACTTTAGGCATGTCCTAAGTTTGTCTTCACTTAAGACATGCCTTAAGTAAGGTTTTCTTCACTGGTTTCTTAGTTTCCAGGTTGTTATTTTTTTTGTTTTGATGGAGTAAAGGAACTTATCTTCAGAGGTTGCAGCTCACTTAAAGTTACAGCACAATCCAGGAGGGAAAAGTCTTTTAAAAGATTCACTTTTTGACTCAAATCCTGCAAGATTGTGATGTGATGTCTTACCATTATAAAAATAGTATAAAGTCAATAATGAAGTCCGGCATGTCAGAATTGGTGCAGATCAAATGTTTGCATGGCAAATATCACTGAATAAAACATGAGCCGGGAACAAACCTCCAAAAGTTTTCCTCAGCAGGTTCTTAAGTAGTTTAGCCAGGAAACTTAACCTAATCTCAATGAAAAGCTGGAGGAATGAAGGAGGAACACCATACATTTCTTCCTTTTAAAGCTCCAGACAGAGAGCTCAGGGTTGAATTAACAGTGAGACGATCAGCAAAGTGAAACCTCACATCCGCTCTCTCAAAGGTGTCACTGTCTGACTGGAGTCCTGCGAGCGCTTTGATGGAAACGCGGCCTTAGAGCAATCATAATGAAGCCAGTGAAGTCCTCAGCAATGTGTGTGTGTGTGTGTGTGTGTGTGTGTGTGTGTGTGTGTGTGTGTGTGTGTGTGTGTGTGTGTGTGTGTGTGTGTGTGTGTGTGTGTGTGTGTGTGTGTGTGTGTGTGTGTGTGTGTGTGTGTGTGTGTGTGTGTGTCCACGCTGCCTCGAGGCGTGGCGGTGGCGGCGTTCCGAGCAAAGGCAAACACGTCCTCAGTGACACTGATGTCATTTTCTAATTAGCTCCAACTGAGACCGTACCTCCAGGGCTGCTTCCAGGAGCCACATTCCAGTCTAAACTATCTATCTATCTATCTATCTATCTATCTATCTATCTATCTATCTATCTATCTATCTATCTGTCTATCTATCTGTCTGTCTGTCTGTCTGTCTGTCTGTCTGTCTGTCTGTCTGTCTGTCTGTCTGTCTGTCTGTCTGTCTGTCTGTCTGTCTGTCTGTCTGTCTGTCTGTCTGTCTGTCTGTCTGTCTGTCTATCTACCTACCTACCTTTCTACCTATCTACCTACCTATCTATATCTGTCTATCTGTCTATCTATCTGTCTATCTGTCTATCTACCTTTCTACCTATCTACATCTATCTGTCTATCTGTCTATCTATCTGTCTACCTACCTACCTTTCTACCTATCTACCTACCTATCTATATCTATCTATCTGTCTATCTATCTATCTGTCTATCGACTCGTCTATCTTGGGGCTGTCATCGGTGCTCAGGCTTGTGTCTCGGTGCAGGATCGCCACATCCTGGGAATGTTCCCCTGGGTCTGTGACAAACACCACGCGGTGTGTTGCTACACAATGCCGATGTGTGTCAGCATTAACGTAGGAATGAGCCCCGTCATGTGAGGGTGTGTGTGTGTGTGTGTGTGTGAGAGAGCAGTTCTTTTTTTCTCTCTTCTTTTAAGGACATGTCGATCCTGAGCTCTCTGCTCCCTGGGAACAGCCTGTGAGGGCGACCCAGATGTTGTTTACCCCCACGTTTCCCAGCACCTCCCAACGTTCCCAACAGATTATTGTTATCATTATCACTGTCGACCCAGCCAATCTGAGACTGGGACAACTGGTCCTAGAGTGTGAGTAACAGTATCTGTCTGTCTCCCTGTCTCCCTGCCTGTCTGTCTGTCTGCCTGCCTGTCCATCCTGTAGGAATGAAGACCTCAAAGAGATGCTGGAGAGCAACAAGGAGTCGCTCAAACTGGAGGCCATGAAAAGAGTGGTGGGGGTGAGTTTGAAGGTGTAAAGAGTGAGAATGAGGGGAAAAAACACACTTTTAACCTGGATTTGTTGAATAAGAACAGACTGTATGTAGGCATGTAACACCACAGTAATAGTGACCTACAGATATTGATGAACTGAAATCACTTCTCCAACCTTCAAGTGTGAAAGAAAGCATCAAAACTATGCAAAACAAATATGAAATACAGTAAAAAATGAACAAAACTATTAGAAACAAAGTCAAAACTGATCCTCAGCATTCTTCTTTTCACTTTTTAACTTGGTTCTAACTTTGTTTTTAAGTTCCACTGGCTCCGTCGCTCTCATCCATCACAGTCCAGACCAAACGGGAAGAGTTAAAATGTAATCCATTATCATTGTGAAAGATGTTTTATTTTGAAAGGAACAGAATCTGCTGCAGCAAACACATTTCGAGATGCTGGATTCCCCCAGCTGGAACCAGCCATCCCAGGCCCCCCCCTTACGACCTCCAAACACTTCTTTGTGTGTGTGTGTGTGTTTTCTCCTTGAATGTCCGCAGCGGTTTCGGTCAGTAAACGACCCGTGTCCTTTGTTGTGTCTCGTGCAGCTGATCGCCAAAGGCAAGAATGCGTCGGAGCTGTTTCCGGCCGTCGTGAAGAACGTGGCGAGCAAGAACATCGAGGTATGGCGGCGCCCGTGGCCCGCCCCACGGTCACGCTGAGGTCCAGAGACGCTCCGCAGACAGCGACGTGGCTCCGGGAGCTCACCCCGTCTCACAGCATCTGAAAACCTTCACCTCTTATTCATTCATTCATTCATTCATTCGTTCGTTCAGGCCCTGTTGTTATTAAGTTATTCATCTTCATTCACGTCTTACAGAAAGGGAAAATAAACAGGCCGTAATGGGCGAAAAACAGAGGAACAGTTCAGATGTGTGTGACGTTTAATCACCCAATCAGTTTTCATTGTGAGAGTCATTTCTTGGCTGACCCGTATTTACATGCAGAGCGGCTGTTTACCCGGTCGACTGCGATACACGAACGTATATGTCACTCTCTCATTGTCGGTCCTGCGGCGCCATCCGTCTTGTTATCTCCCATTAGGAGATTATTAAGTTATTAAACAGTAATTACACACTCTGCACGCGCTCTGCGCTCCAGCGGGTCTGAAACGACGCAGCGCAGCCTCGTTTGGTCTGTAAAACGTGAAGTCTGAATAAGTGTTGTTTCACACGCTCCCACTCAGGAGCGTTAAGTTCTCCGTTTTAATGTAAACCTGAATGACGGAGATGAGCCAGACCCCTGGAAGCTCCTCCGACCTGTGAGATCCAGGTTGATTGAATACAGTAGAGCCGCTTTGACTCCCGATCAGAGACCATTTACTGCCCGGAATGAGTCGGTAAATATCCCGATTAACACCTGCTCCGACTTTCTCTCCTCGTTTCTCCTGCAGAAAACAACAGTTAGACGCCTGGCGCCTCCTTGAGGTGTCACTCATTTCCAGTGTCAGACTTCAAAGTTTGTTTCCGTTTCCACAGCTGTGCAACGTGGCTCTGAGGATGGGACAAACATTAGGAAATGACATCTGAAAGAACAGAAAATGTCAGCATGTCAACTAGTTATTGTTCATGTTGCAGTATATTGGCGCACTGCATAGGTGGAGGTGTGCACCTGAAAGTTTTACCTGTAGAACTGATGCAGAGGCGCTCATATTTTCCTGTGGAGCAGGTCTGAGAAGCTGTTCTGGCTCATAAAAACACCTTTAGATCTTCAGACCTTAGACGTTAGCTCCTTTAAACTGTCAGAGGCGTGGAGCTAGCTCCGGCTGCGGTTATTTCCTGGAAATGAATTCAGGTTTCATCAGAGAAAAAAAAACGCTTTCAAAAGATCTGTTTCCTCATCGGTCAATCACGACTCGGCTGGCCTCAAAATCACAGACCAAATCTGCTCCACCTCCTCTGCCTCCACCTTCACCTCCTCCTCCTCCCTCTTGTCCACCTCCACCTCTTCCACCTCTGTCTCTTCTTCCACCTCCTCTGCCTCCACCTTCACCTCCTCCTACACCTCCTCCCTCCACTTCCTCCACCTCCACTTCCACCTCTGCCCCTCCACCCTGTACCCCTACCTCCATCCTCCTCCTCCTCCTCCTCCTCCAGCATTCAGAGCCTCAGCCCGTTACGAGGCAGCAGCAGCTCTAGCGGGGTTCCCGGGCTCGGTGCCTGTGAATATTGATTAGGAGCAGCAGAATAATCAGGTAGCGTGCGAGGCGGCAGGGTGGAGGGGTGGGAGGGGTGGGGGGGGTATGTGAGGGTGGGGGGGGGTGTAGCCGGACGGCGAGTGTGAGGCGTGCGGCCCGAGCCAGCGCGTGGCAGGGGTGGGGGGAGCAGGTGGGAGCAGGTAATTGGCAGAAGAGAACCCACAGTCACGTCTCCCCCGCCTCCCGCCTCTCCCTCATACACACACACACACACCAGCTGCTAAGACAGCCTCCTTTCCCCCCCGCCTCAGTCTCCCCTCCTACAGTAGAGACCCCCCCCCCCCCTCCATCCCTTCTCTATTCGCCATCCTGTAATTACAGCTCAGCACCAGAACATGCAGGTTATTGACTGGCACCAGAATCTGTTAATGCGATACATAGCCCAGTACCTTTCAGCAAATGTAATTTATTCTCCAGAATAATCCTTTTTTTTTCTAAAAACTCTCGATTTTCATTTTAGCCACTAACTTTTCTTTAGTGTTTAGACAGTAGCTGTGCCAGCATACAGCAAAGCAGTGATGGAATAGGGAATTATACATGTAAATAGTGTCACTGTGTAACGCATGGTGCCTGCTAGATCCAGATTATTCGACTAGTTGTTTGCTTTAGAAACTGATGAAAAACCTGGAACACTGTGTTTCAAGATCACCAAGAAAAAGTCTCATCATTCAGTTTTCTACTTTACAGGACAAAATAAACCAGAAAATATTTACATTTCAGAAGCTGAGAACGTTTTTATAATCGCTGATTAAAATTGTTGTCGATGGATTAGTAGCTGCAGCTAGAGTCTTTGTTCTCACAGCTTACATGCTTGCCATAGTTTCCGTAATACAGTTACATTGTTTCCATGGCGTAGTTACACGGTTACCATAGTTACATGGTTGCAACATGGTTTCCATAGTTTCCGTAACACAGTTACATGGTTTCCATAGTTTCTATAGCTTAGTTACATGGTTGCCATAGTTTAATGGTTGCTACATGTTTTCCATAGTTTCCATAACACAGTTACATGTTTTCCATAGTTTCCATAGCCTAGTTGCATGGTTGCCATAGTTACATGGTTGCAACATGGTTTCCATAGTTTCCATAACACAGCTACATGGTTTCCATAGTTTCTATAGCTTAGTTATATGGTTGCCATAGTTACATGGTTGCTACATGTTTTCCATAGTTTCTATAGGTTAGTTACATGGTTGCCATGGTTACATGGTTGCAACATGCTTTCCATAGTTCCTATAGCTTAGTTACATGGTTGCAACATGGTTTCCATAACACAGTTACATGATTTCCATAGTTTCTTTAGCTTAGTTATATGATTGCCATAGTTACGTGGTCGCAACATGCTTTCCATAGTTTCTATAGCTTAGTTACCTGGTTGCCATAGTTACATGGTTGCAACATGTTTTCTGCTATAGTTACTGTGCTTGTTAGAGTTTTGGTGGTAGACGTTGAGTGAAAGGCTGAAAGTAACAGGTTTGTGAGGACTGATGCTCCCAGAGTTTTGTTTTAACGTGGTGCGGGCTGCGGGGGCCTTCGCCGCCTGTGTAGCAGCTCAGAGTGAGGTCAGTGGTGTGTTGTGTGGTGGAGGGAGCGGGCTCCTGGAGGGCAGATGGGTGGCGTCTCCTCCTTACAGTGAGTAATGCCGTTAATTCCAGCGGTAATGAGCAGGAGGATGATGGAGAAGTGTGGCGCTGTGCTGCAGGTCGATACCGGCCGCGCCGCTGCTGATTGCTCGTTAGGCTGGCGGCCATGGCACCTTCAAGACGTGACCTCGGGCCCCACCTCGACCTCGCAGCGCTTATTTAAATGAAATTATAAATAGTTCCTGGACTGAATCGCCCTTTAGTCCGGCTCCAGCTGCCGCCTCATGGTTTTTCACCTTTGACCTCCAGTTGATCCGCTCTTACAAATATTGTCTCAGGGTTTCCTGCGACAAACCGAGCGAATAATTCACAGAAAACGTATGCACTAGTTCTGTGCCTGAAACAACACCGGGATGGAGCCTGCAGCTCTCGATACCGGCTCAGGAAAGCTCTCTCTATCAACTCCATTTCTTTCCACCCCTTGGCATAATAAACAAAACATTTCCTGCTCGAAACCTGAGCTGCGACAGGACGTTTCATTCATTATTGTTCGTTTGATTCCCTTTTATAGGCGCAGTCTCTTATTAGATGTAATAACCCTCCACACATCCTCTCACATGACGCGGCCCTGCTCGGCGAGCGCAGCTGCTTTTGTTGTATTGCTTCATTCGAGCAAGGCTCTGCCAGTAACTCTGCTCTGTGGCGTTGTGCCTTGCAGCTGAAGAAGCTGGTGTACGTGTACCTGGTGAGGTACGCCGAGGAGCAGCAGGACCTGGCTCTGCTGTCCATCAGCACCTTCCAACGCGCCCTCAAGGTAACCACGCCGTCCCACGCCGGGCCGTGTCTGCTGGTGATAACATGGAGAAAAGCTGCGACGGTCCAGTGTGGATAGATGCTCAGCACCAAGGTTGAAGCATCTTCAAACCATCAGTTAAAGGGGACCTAGGATGAGAGATAGCCTTCCCTCATCAAAACATCATCATATCCTCATTCATATATATCAATTTCCAATTATAAATGGCAGCTGAAAAGCAGACAAACCTGAACCAAAACAGAACATGACATTAAACGGTGAAATCTCTGGTTCCACCTCAGTCTCTGGTTCAGTTCAGGAACAAGCTGCTTTGCTCTGCTGGTAAGTGAGGAAGGCAGGGTCACATGATCATCATAAATGGACTGGTTCTCATGTAGTGTCTTTCTAGTCGTCAGTCTCCTTACAGACTGTATTGCCCATTCACACCCACTCATACCCTGGCTGGTTAAGGCTACCACACTCAGTCTGTCTGCCTTAACCAGTAGACTCAACCACTCACACACATTCCCACCTGGTGACACAACATCAGAGGTGATCTAGGTTTCAGTGTCTTACCTAAGGACCCGTGTGAGGCAGGAGAGACAGCCAATCAGAGTGAAGCTTTCATTAAAGGGTACCAGACTTAAACAGTGTCAGACCAAAATATTCCCACAGCAAACAGCTCGACTCATCTATGACCTGTTTGTTTGTGTGTGTGTCCACACACCAGGACCCAAACCAGTTCATCCGGGCCAGCGCTCTGAGGGTGCTGTCCAGCGTCCGGGTCCCCATCATCGTCCCCATCATGATGCTGGCCATCAAGGAGGCGGCCGCCGACCTGTCTCCATACGTCAGGAAGACCTCAGCCCACGCCATCCAGAAGCTCTACAGGTGTGTGTGTGTGTGTGTGTGTGTGTGTGTGTGTCTGTGTGTGTGTGTGGTGTCAGAGTCACATGTTGTAGCTTCTCCCAGTCTCCTCACACGCCTCGTTCCTGAGATTCCAGTGATCCAGTAAACGGTGAGATGAGGGGCTCTGCCCGGCGACTGTCTCCACCTAGTCTTTCAATCTGAGTAGAGAAGTCAGACTGCACTTATTTGTACTTTTATTTGACTGTATGTTTACTATACAGGACTTCAGGGTTTCAGTGTGTGAAATGTATGGTCAATTTAGTGAATTTTCGGCCAAACAACTCCTTGTTAGGAGTTAGGAATAATCAAAATTATTGATCCATCTACTGACCTTTCTCTCAATCCACCAACAACTCACCTAATTCTAAGTTTCTGGTCAGATTTATTGAAGAAAAGGAGCAAATTTATCACATATAGACAGACAGAGAGATGGATACACTCTCAACTCTAAGATGATCTAATGCGATCAGGTAAAACCAAACCAGTGGCTGTTTAAGCAGCTGATTCCTGCTAATTGTTATTAGTCGGCCACTAAAGTAGCAGCAGAACAACTGTTTCCACGCTCATTCACAGAACAGACCTCTGAGTGTGTGTTTCATAAATACAGTGCCTGAACCTGACTCGATCAGTGACAGGCTGAGACAGTTGACATGCCGAGCACACACACACACACACACACACACACACAGGCAGACAGGGCGACATAATTGAATTTGTAAGTCCATCAAGTCTCGCTGTCACGTGAGTGATCATCAGCTCCTTGGCTGACAGTTCCTGTCTCTGTCTGCGGCCCGCAGCCTGGACCCCGACCAGAAGGAGCAGCTGATCGAAGTGATCGAGAAGCTGCTGAAGGACAAAAGCACAGTGAGTACACTCCCCGCTCTGTGTGTGTGTGTGTGTGTGTCTCGGTGTTCATGTGTGTGTGTGAGAGGTAGAGACAGACCACTGGAGGGCGCCCCCGCCCTGCGCTTGTCCTCCCCTCCTCCGCTCGCCATCCCACAGCTCATTCGGCAATGCCACGGTTTGTTAGCACCCACTTAAACCCACACATCTTCAGATGCTCCTTGTTAAGTGTCCATTTGGAAGGAATTTTCGCACTGATGCTAGTGTCAGCTTAATTTTCTCAAAGGCCAAACTTCTCTCTCTCTCTCTTTTTTTCCTCTTTTTTTCAAACTGAAATGGACCGCAAATGAGTTCGATGCTGGATCCTGAGGCGCTTAGGCCGCTCGCCGCCACTAATCCACTGGAGGTCACAGCGAGCGCTACACTCTTTTCTTTTCTTTCTTTTTTCCAATTTCAAGTATGTTGCGTGCACGCCTCGTAATTATGCATTCATAGCGTACGCCTACGGTTACACAAACACAACAAAAAGCGGCCCGGGCCAAGAGGGGGATGGAAAGCCCAGTACCAGATGCATAGCATATTTAGCCCCAGACGCTAACGAAGACAGATGACTTCCCCGACGGAGCCCACATTGTGAGGCTCGGGGACAGAGAGGGAGAGAGAGAGGGAGAGAGAGAGAGGGGGAGAGAGAGAGAGAGGGGGGGAGAGAGAGGGCACTATCATCACACACATGCACAGGCGCAATCAGCCGGTGATGAATGGCGAAAGCCTCAAACGCGGGCTTCGTCTCGACGTCGGAGCCGTTTGTGTTTTTCTGTTTTCCTTGTTAAACGTCCCCAGACAACCTGGCAGCATTCGTGTCAGTTTGCTCCTCCTTCCTCCTCTTCTTCCTCTTCCTCTTCTTCTGCTTTCATCCCCCTCGAGGTGCGTCCTACTCGTGATGTGCATCCTCACCACGCTCTCGCTTCCATGCCATGCGTTTCCGGTGGTTTTCCGTGTTCCTGAATGTGGGTTTTCGAGCATCGATCATCACTCCTCCCTCCCCAGATGTGAGGCACCTGAGCCTGATGAACCACTGTGTATCACATGTCAAGCTTCGTGAAATGTACTGTATGCAAATGAGGCATGAGCGTTTCAACTCCTCACCCCCCCACTCCCTCTCTCACATCCGCCCGCTCCCAAAGTGACCCCCAGTGAGGGACAACTGCCTGGAAGCTTCCGGACAGTCTGGAATTTATTGAGCCCGTCTTGTGGCTTTAAAAATGGATGATGTGACACAACTGAATCATTTGAGGATCGTCCATTAAGACCCTGGAAACATCTCTGAACCCATTATTCATGGCACCGCCCGCCATGTAACCAGGGGCAAGATGGATGGATGGATGGATGGATGGATGGATGGATAGGTAGTAGCATAACCCACAATGAGACAAAATCTATAGAAATACCAATCTAAATACCTGTAAACATCTTGTGCAGGTTAACCATGATGTAAAACAACGTTTCTCTTTTTTCATGATGAAACAAATTCAGAGCTCTTCACTCTGCTTTTATGTCTGATTCTCCACATATGTGGCTGCATGTGTCTCCAATCCAGAGGCCATGTGAGTTAACTACATCAGCAGAAAGCTATTAACACTCACACCTACTGGTAACTGTATCCAGCATATGTACTTTGTCGTACTGGGGCAGGAAAACCCTCCTAACGCCTAAATGGGACTCAGCCATTATAAATGTTATGAATAACACCTTTTCTCCGTTCCTGCTTTAGCTGCTTGTTTTTGCCCTTTATGGTTTAGTTTTCTTGGTAGCGGCCCGGCCGCGCTCTCCCCGTATCTGACGCTAACGAACCAGTTTGAACACAGAGAGGTGCATTCATTAAGGTGAGCGCCGTTTAGTCGATGTCACCACGTCTGTGGCTTCAGGAGGAGGAAACGTTGGGTTATAGCTCAGCGTCCGCCCCCCCCCCCCCCCCCCCCCCCCTCTCTCTCTCCTCACGGATGTGGCTGCTCGGGCTAAGCGGCTGTGACACGCCGGGAGGCTGCGGCTGCTTATAAGGCGGCGGCGGCGGCTCAAAGAGGAGAGCGGCGGGACGGCCCCCGATGACAGAGACAACATAGGAGTTTGTGCAGCTGTTTCACCGTGATGGATCTATTATCCAGCCATTACAAGATAAATGATCGATCCCTCCCGGCCTCCCTCCCTCCCTCCCTCCCTCCCTCCCTCCCTCCCTCCCTCCCTCCCTCCCTCCCCTGTGCACCTTCTGCAAAATTGAAATGAGAACAGAAAACAGGAGGAGGGGATGGAGGGGGGGGGGGCGTACGTACTATGATTAGGGGCTAGGTGAGATGCCCATTAATTTAAGAGAAAAAGGAGAGGAGCGCAGGACAGGACAGGACAGGACGGGCTGGGAGGGAGGAGGAGGAGGAGGAGGAGGAGGAGAGGAGGAGGAGAGGCCGACCCCACGCCGGGCCATCAATCAAACAGGCGCGCGTAGTCTCTGGCGTGATGACCCAGCACTCCCTGCCTCTCTGGCACCCTAATTAGAATTCATAGCAAAATAGATGCAAGGAAACGGCTCGGGCCCCTTCATAATTTTATAGGAAATTTATTGTTATTAGAAGAACCATTTGCTTAGTGTGATTTTTCCATTACCGGCTTGTCACGCAGGGTAGATAATATGGTGGAAGGAAGGGGAGGAGAGGGAGGGGGGGGGGGGGGGGCGTATGAACTCCATAGATTGGGGTGTCAGTTTTGTTGATGGTGCATGTAGTTTACCTTGGAGCTGCGTCTAATGGGGGAAGTTGGTGCAGAATGCACAAAAGCCGCCGGGCAGGACGCGAACACGCCGCCCGTAATAGCCTGGGAGACCGCCCAGCGCCGGGGGAGGAAGAGGAGGAGGAGGAGGAAGAGGAGGAAGAGGAAAAACCATGAAATAATGAAATAATAAGACACACGCCGACACATGCAGGCGGCTGGTCTGCTAATTGACTCGCTCTGAGCGCGCTCTTGTCTTGGGTGCAGAGCGTGGGCGGAGGTGTGAAGCGGGGGAATGGCTGCGTTGGCTTCACGACTCGTATTTTTAGTGGAATCTAAAGCGACTTTACTGGTAAAATAAGAAAAGAGAAGCATTCTGACGATCGAGTTGATTAGAGCACCAGAAACATCTCCTTCAGGGGGATTTTAATCGACAAAGTCAGAACGCTCTGGTCCCAGCGTCTGACTTCTTGGATATCATGGAGGTGAGGGCGCATAAAGGCATCTAGCTTGGCCTTTGTCAAACAGACACTAACTCCTAGTTTTTGCATTATTTTCTAAACTGAACAACTAATGGAGGGAAGAAATCGATTACAAACATATTGTCTTGTAAGAAGCTGCTGGTAGAAATGGTCTCAGGAGACGGTCAAACGTAACCAGAACGTACCAAGTGAAAAGCTGCTTTTGAAGCTGTGACGTCCCTGGACACATCACATCCATCTTTAAGTTTAAGTTTGTTACTCAAAGCAACATTTTAGGTGTCTTTCTAAACACCCTAGATTCTATAGATGAGTTGTAGTCCATATCATGCTTTTCAAGGGCCAGCTTGAAGCGTTTAGTTGGATCTAGTTGTGAAAAACTGAATTTAGTGCATGCTATTGTGTTGTAATGTGTGTTTATGTATTGAGATCTCAGTGGGTTTCATTCTCTATCGTCTTGGTCCCGACCCATTCATCGCATCGTCCCGTCTGAGATGCGTGATCGGCCCCAAACGTCACCGTTACTTTTAACTGCGTCCTCCTCTCTGGCTCTGTAATCACGCTGCAGTCTGAGCCCAGTGGCGACAAAAAGCCTGCGTCCACACATCAGCCACAATCGCACCGAGTCACTTTGTTCTCCCAAAGATGGATTGCGCTTATTTTCTGCCTAAAAATGTCGTTATTTATCTTGCTGGAGCTGACTGGAGCAGACGAGGGCAGAAAGGAAAGGAAAGCGAGAGAGAGGAGAGCTCATTAGGCACAGGTGTCTCATCACAGCAAAGAAGCAGAGGAAACGCAAACACACAGACGTGTTCCCGCCATCTGCTCGCCGACCGACCAGGTCGATAGATGAAACCTCGATGGAAGCCACGCGTCCACGTGCAACCTCCAACAATTAGTCACACATGCGTCATGAAGCAGGAAGTTAGTTCAGGAGGTTCAGGAAAGCACTTCAGAGAAATTTACGTCACATTTAACAAAATAGTACGAAAAAGAAATGGAAAGTGCTGCCTGACAGTGGTCCTGCCCCTCCTTTCTACACTTAGAAACAGGCGCATGTTTTAATATTATATCACAACAGTCGCATATTTACACTTTGTTTGACTGTTTTTGGGTTCTAAGATACGAATGGACGAGTTGATTTCGTATCTGGAGGTTACACTGTTTTGTGTATATTCTGTGCGATAACATATATTTTCATGGTTGTAATTTTACCTGCCGGAGTTTAATTTCCTCCAAACGTAGCAGGAGAAACCTGGTTCGACGCGGGCCCCGGACCTCAAAGCAGGGGCCCCGGACCTCAAAGCAGGGGCCCCGGACCTCAAAGCAGGGGCCCCGGCCCC
Source organism: Karalla daura (assembly GCA_029224185.1). Lineage (NCBI taxonomy): Eukaryota > Metazoa > Chordata > Actinopteri > Chaetodontiformes > Leiognathidae > Karalla > Karalla daura. The sequence goes on along the minus strand of CM055201.1, from coordinate 21,544,317 downwards.
TGAATCCCATCGGCCTTCTGTGAAAGTCACAGAAGCTAATTGCCAATCAAGATTTAAGGTCCAGATCCTTCTGAGAGGATCACTGACACACACACACACACACACACACACACACACACACACACACACACACACACACACACACACACAGACAGACGATCAATGCGGGCTCATGACAGTGCTGATGGGTAAACGCTCTGGCTTCCCTCAGGGCCCCCGGGGGCCAGCGGGCTTTAATTGGGAAGACCAGATTCAGCTCCCTCTCTCCTCTTCCTCACCCTCGCCCGCCCGCCATAATGCCGTTTGCATATTAATACGGCGCCGTGTCACTCAGTCGCTCCGGCAGGAGGCGGGAGGAAGAGGAGGAGGAGGGAGGAAGAGGAGGAGGAGGAGGAGGGAGGAAGAGGAGGGGGGGTGTCCACATGCAACAGCCAAATGGGTTTTTTCCTCCTACCAATGAAAGCGGGTTGATTATCGGCTCCCTCGGCTGCCGCTTCCCTCCCTGTTTTCTTTCTTTCTTTCTTTCTTTCTTTCTTTCTTTCTTTCTTTCTTTCTTTCTTTCTTTCTTTCTTTCTCTCTTTCTTTCTTTCTTTCTTTCTTTCTCTCTTTCTTTCTTTCTTTCTTTCTCTCTTTCTTTCTTTCTTTCTTTCTCTCTTTCTTTCTTTCTTTCTCTCTTTCTTTCTTTCTTTCTTTCTCTCTTTCTTTCTTTCTTTCTTTCTTTCTTTCTTTCTTTCTTTCTTTCTCCTCTCTCCTCCCCGAGACGTGACGAGGGATCGCTGGACGAGCCGCTCGTCGTTTAAAACTTAAAAAACATTTTCTCCTAATCATGGACTCGAGCAGTGGAGGCCGCTGGCAATCAGAGCGCTAGATTGGTGTTGTGTGTCTCTCTCTAAGTGCAATAACGTGACCGGGTCAGTGTTTGAAAGAGGTTTTCTTCATTTGACAAATGAAGATTTTAACCCTTTACCCAGCTATGAAGCCGCAGCACTGTGTTCACTATGTCTGGAGTTGTAACTCCATCCTGGTGTATCCCATGATAAACGATCCATCCCATGTTACAAGACCTGGTTAGCTACAGTGGAAACCTCATGATACAAAGCTGGGTGGGTGGCACCGGATGGGTTCTCAGTGCGTACGTCTGTCGTTTTCTAAATCAAACATCTAATCAGTAATCACATACAATCAACTATGAAAACGAACTGTTGTTGCAGCTCTAGCAAGAAGCTGCTTGTGGCGTTTTTTCAGGTTGTGTCAAGTTGGTGGTAAAAGTCTCAGAAGGTGATCAATACAAGCAAAACATACTTAACCAAACTGTGGCAGTAAATCGGCTCAAAGTAAACCTCCATCTGCCTCACACTGATCTCTTCCTCCTCCTCCTCCTCCTCCTCCTCCTCCTCTCCTCCCCCCCCCCCGTGTGTAGCTGGTGGCGGGCAGCGTGGTCATGGCGTTCGAGGAGGTGTGTCCGGACCGCATCGACCTGATCCACAAGAACTACAGGAAGCTGTGCAACCTGCTGGTGGACGTGGAGGAGTGGGGTCAGGTGGTCATCATCTCCATGCTGACCCGCTACGCCCGCACGCAGTTCACCAGCCCCTGGAAGGAGGTACGGCCACGGCCCGGGACCCGGGGGGACGCACACTTCATGCTCCTGGAGGGAAGCACGCATCCTTATGGTTCACAGAGCATGTTTGACTGTAAAACAGACCCAGAGAAGAAGCTTTTTGTGTCCAAATCTGTGAATCTGTGTCGGAGCGCTCCACTGTCCTGATTCTTCTCCCAAACGGACCCTCGACACGTCGACTGTTTGCTGCACTTTGAGTGATGATGATGGGGGTGGTATTAGGAGGTTGCTGACCCGTGTTCAGCTGACCTGATTTTCACGGCTTTAATGGGGAGGTTCATGCACCGCTGCGCTCGATCTTTGCATGGATTTCATGAAAGAAAACGAGTTGAAGTCGAGTACGCAGCTCTAAAAGTTCATAAAGCTGCTCTTCGTCTGGCTGCAGGGTGTTGGAAAGTCGATCAATCACTATCGGGAAAATCAAAGCTCTTAAAACGTATTACAAAGTCTTAATTGCAATTTTATGAGGTATTAACATGTTGTTGGTATCCCAGATCCCTGTAGATAGTTTGACTGGAGTATTTATGGTGAATAACTGAGAGTCATATTCACTTTTCCTGTGGTTTAGTTTATTATTTGGATCTTTCTCTCCTTTTCCAACTGATCTGAGGTCTGTGCTCTATAGATTTAATGACAAACTATGACTGTGTAGAGAGTTAAAGATTTGTGTGATTGTTTTGGAAGGACTTTAAGAAGTCTTAAAAAGGTGTTGAAATTGACTTGAAACTTATTCCCGTTTATACATCGGAGCAAAATCATGAGATAGTGTTTCTAGGATCATGTGACATCATCGTCGCAGACATCCTGTCTATAACTGATAGATCTAGACACCTACATGGAACGTAACCAGAGGCTGTGAGTCCCACAGCTGAGGCAGAACCCTAAAGAAACCATCAGTGAGTGTTTGCGTTTGTGCTCCAGGGCGCCGTGTTCGACGAGAACAACGATAAGAACTTCTACGGCTCTGACTCCGAGGACAAGAAGGAGCAGCCGGAGGCCAGACCCTACATCATGGACCCGGACCACCGGCTGCTGCTGCGCAACACCAAGCCTCTGCTGCAGAGCCGCAACACGGCTGTGAGTGAGGGCTGGGAAACGGGAGGAGGATGGGTAGCCTTCATGTTGGCTCCTAGCTGCACCAAGAGGAGAAACTCTCCCTCAGCAATAGAGACCAGAATGATCCCAGTTAGCGGTTCTATGGCGGTGTTGTTAAATGTGTTCAAAATGTTGAAAAGACACAATTTACAGTACATTCAGTACATTTAATATGTATCCAAAACAGTATCTAAAACTGTGCAACACCATCTATATTCTTCAGCACAGAGAAAAGTTCAAATGTAGATGTTTTATTTTGAAAAATGTTTTATTTTGAAAAGAACCGCATCAGTGTTACTCCTAACATAGAGGAAGCTATGGAGCCGTTACAAACTGAACTGTAACAGCTCATGTTATGGTGGTAGCCATCTGTGGTTGCCACCACTTTATGGTGGTAACTGGCTGGTTAACGGTTGCCATGGTAACCAAACCTTCAACCATAACCCTCACTGTGACACCGGTTATTGTATTGGTGAATGTTCTCCATTTTCTCCGGTTCTTTTAGATTCTGTTAAACTGTAAAGAAAAAACGAGGAACCACTGTTTGTTTATATGACGAAACTACACATTAAAGCGTATTCAGTGCAGTGCAACACCTGCCCATAGGTAGCTAAACCAAACGGAACCAAATCTGGACTGATCCCAACCCTTCCACACATGGTCAAGGTCTCTGAGAAATAAACAAGAAGCTACGTACAAAGATAACGGACAACTTTCACATTCGCTTCCAGAAGCCTTTTCTTAGAAGAACACACACACACATACTGTACACACATGGACAGGCAGTAGGAAAAAAGACCTGACACGCACACACACACACGCACACCCACACACGCACACCCACACGCACACATACCTGCCTGAAGATTGAACAAAAAATAACAGAGAGGCTAAAAAAAAAAGCAGACGAGAGCCCACAGTGCAGATCTCCATCACCCAGGAGCCTCAAGGTCTGTGTGGCTGTGCAGCAGCGGGAGGAGAAATGCTCCCAAATGAAAGTGTTGATTAAAATGTGACACGCTGCGTCTCGTACCCGTGACAACGCCGCCACGTCCTCCATCTTCATACCGGCTGAAGCGCCGCTCACGACGGACACACGTCCGCCCGCTATTTAAGGCTGGGCTGAAAAATTACCTGCACCCGCAGAGAGAGAGGGAGAGGGAGGGAGGGAGAGAGAGAGAGAGGGAGGGAGAGAGAGAGAGAGAGAGGGAGGGAGAGAGAGGGAGGGAGAGAGAGAGAGGGTGAGAGGGAGGGAGGGAGAGAGGGTGAGAGAGAGAGGGAGGGAGAGATGCAGGATGGAGGGGTTTTAATTTTAGCCCTCGCTCCAGATGCTGCAGTAATGTGGTGTAGGTGGAGGAGAGGTTAAAAAAAAAAAAAACGAGAGATAATAGCATCAATAAAGTGCCTCCGAGTGCTTTTCTGAGTGTTTAAAATGGAAAAACAAAATAAAACAGTTTTTAAGGAAAATTGCCTGAACAGTCAGGCCGGCAACAAGAGTTTTTCTTTGTTTGTCGTTCAGCGTCAAGGCAACGGAAACGGCTTGTTAAAGAGGATTAAAATCAATTATTACACGTAATATAACGTACAAAGGAGTTGTTTTTGGTTTAGTCGTATGGTCAGAGAAACCTGAGCATCTGGAGAAGGCGTAAACATGACACGCAACACATTTAACATGCAACACAAACACTAACCACAACACGTAAGATAAACGCGTGTGACGGGTAACATACATGCAGTACGTGATGGAGACGTAACCTGTAACAAGCAGGTAACAAGCATATCACACTCAGAAGAAACAGATATAGGACACAACATATCACACGTAACATTTATAACAAGTACCACATCCACAGATGATACATGTAATATACTATATAACACCTAATAAACATAACAAACACATAAAACGTATTTATATGTTGTAAATTAGTAAACACGTAACAAGTAACAAACATAAAATTCATCACCTGTATACATATAACGCACAGACATAACATGTAACAAACAGCATGTAATATTAAACATACATAGCATGATCACATATAACAAGAAACACAAACAACATTTGTAACTCTGACCTTAAACACATATGATGCAGAACACTGATAATAAATGTAGGTCATGTGACACATATTACCTGTATCAGCTTGTTGTTTTTCCTGTAGTCATGTGATGACATAGATCTATGTTGTCTCTCTCTCCAGGTGGTGATGTCGGTGGCTCAGCTCTACTGGCACCTGGCCCCAAAACATGAGGTCAGCATCGTCACCAAGAGTCTGGTCCGACTCCTGAGGAGCCACAGGTAACCTCAGGAACCAGTCAGACGCTAGGAGCTGCTTTTCCACTGCAGGAACTAGTTCCTGGAACTATGCACGTTACAACCACAGCAAACAGTCAGACGCAAGGAGCCGCTTTTCCACTGCAGGAACTAGGTCCTGGAACTATGCAGGTTACAACCACAGCAAACAGTCAGACGCTAGGAGCCGCTTCCCCACTGCAGGAATTAGTTCCTGGAACTATGTTCCACTGTAGAAAAGTTTCCCCAAAAACAGCCCTTGTCGAGGGAAATAGGTACTGTCAAAAAGGTTCTGTAAAGGGTCCTAAAGGTTCCTGGAACTTCCAGAGTAAATGGGGCTATTACTGTTTATGTTTGATGTGTGCTTCCCCTGTGTGTATGCCTGTGTGTGCCTGTGTGTGCCTGTGTGTGCGTGTGTGTGTGTGTGTGTGTGTGTGTGTGTGTGTGTGTGTGTGTGTGTGTGTGTGTGTGTGTGTGTGTGTGTGTGTGTGTGTGTGTGTGTGTTGTGTGTGTGTGTGTGTGTGTGTGTGTGTGTGTGTGCTCTCAGAGAGGTGCAGTACATCGTCCTCCAGAACATCGCCACCATGTCCATCCAGAGGAAGGTGAGTGCAGCTGCAGCAGCAGGACAGCAGGGGGCGTGTTCCTGATCCGAGTCTCTCAGCCTGATCCGTCTTTGGTCTTTGTCCCGTCTGCAGGGAATGTTCGAGCCCTTCATGAAGAGCTTCTACGTGAGGTCCACAGACCCCACGCACATCAAGACACTAAAGGTAAGAGGCGAGGTCTGGGGTCAGGCCGGGCTGAGGGGGCTTCAAGATCCTAATCTGAAAACCTTCAGTTGTTTATTTGTGACCTAAACTATATGACATGTAGAAATAAAATGCACAAAAACTGCAAGTCCTTGCAAAATAAAGGTCCAAAGTGATGGATTCTTATTTCTATGTTTTCTGCTGAGAAAGAAAGAAACTTAAAATGTGAGACTTTCACTTATTTCTGAAAGATTTTACAACCTTACAAACTTTGTCACTGTGTGTTTCTACTGTGATGTGAATGTTTTTGTGAACTGACCTTCATAAAAGCTGAACGACTAAACATAAATGTTGTGAACTTTTCAGCTGGAGATTCTGACAAACTTGGCCAATGAAGCCAACATCTCTACCATTCTGAGGGAATTTCAGGTTTGTGATTTAGTTTTCTGTTTTCCTCACTAGTGATTTATACCAGCAGTTAAAGGAGAATTATACTAATAAACGGAGGCAACGATGACAAGTCGATACAGGAAGCACAGCAGTGAAACGATGAAGAGAGGAGTCCGCATAATCAGGATAGAGTATGAGATAAAGGATAAACAATCAGCATGAAGCCTGTTTGTGGTTGCAAGATGAAAGGATTTCAGATCTGAGCGGACTGTAATATTCCCACATGATGATTAAACAGCGTCCCAGGCTTTTTCTTTATGAAACTAATGCTCTGTATCTTGCAAACACCATAGGTCCCTATAAAGGCCTTTAGCACTGAGCTGACCAGAGATTATATATTAAAGATGGACATAGTCTTCTAGTGTGAAAAGTGAAGTCAACGTGCAAGTGACTTTACCTGCAATACCAGTAGGAACCACTAGGCTCCAAAAAGCTCTGGTTCCAATACACACCCTGTCAAAAAACGTCATTTTCAACAGCAAAAAGTTTCTCATTCCAGAGTGTGATCAGGTGATCAATATGAAGATGATCCCATGATTAATTACATATTAGAGTTTAAAGTTATGGAATAATTAGGGGCGTGTCTGTTTGACTGACATTCACAACCCGTCACAAACCAATGGGTAACATGATGGAGGGGGCGGGGCTTGCTCCTCTCCGTCCAGACATGTTTCTTCTGGTTTCAAAGATTCAAGATGGCAGCTCCCTGTCAGCCAGCCTCCTGGCTTCAGAAACGTCCCCTCGCAGACCGATGGGTGATGTCACAGACGGAGGGGGGCGGGGCTTGGGAGCTGACGCCACCTGGTGAAGCTTCATCCCCTCTCTGTCTCTGGTTTCGTCTCCTCTCAGACCTACGTGAAGAGCCAGGACAAGGCGTTTGCGGCCGCCACCATCCAGGCCATCGGCCGGTGTGCCACCAACATCTCCGAGGTGACGGACACGTGTCTGAACGGCCTGGTGCTGCTGCTGTCCAACAGAGATGGTGAGGAGCTGGAGGAGGACCTCCCCAGGAGCTGGAGGAGCAGCAGGAGCATGGATGTTTGGTGAACGAGGTGTTCTCTCTCTCTCTCTGAGCAGAGACGGTGGTGGCTGAGAGCGTGGTGGTGATCAAGAAGCTGCTCCAGACTCAGCCCACGCAGCACAGCGAGATCATCAAGCACATGGCCAAGCTGTTCGACAACATCACTGTACGTGGCTCCGTCCTCCACCCAGGCCACAGGACCTCTGGACTAGAGCTGCAGCAAAGTGTCAAACTGTCACTTTTCTATCACTCTGTGGCTCTTTCAGTCAATGCCTTAAGCATAGTCTCCTCCTGAATCCTCACATTCTGTTCTTAAGAAGAAATAGAGATACTTGCTTATCTCCATCCTCACTTTATTCCATCTATTCTGCACATCTAAGAGTTTACTGTTTATTTTATCTTCCCAAAGGGATCAGCACAGTTCAGTCTAAGCCTTGTGTAAACAAAGACACCTCTGGTAAAGGACTGAAACAGGATTCAGGATTGAACTAGAGTAGTAGTTGTAGGAAATGTGAATCTGGTTCAGTCTGGTTATAATACTTTTTTGGAGTTCAAGTTGGAGGGTCTGCGCATGTATATTTCCCTTGAGATCAGTCTTAAAATAATCTAATAGACAATCTTAATAGATAATCTTATAAAAATTAGCAGATAATTTGGATGTAAGTCACAGCCCTCCTACTTCAATTATTTCATTAGTCGATTAATCAATCAGTTGTTGCAGCTCTGTGTGTCGAGCAGATCAAATCAGCGAGGTTGTAACAGTCATTACAAAGTTTACCAGGAAGTTCTGGAAACTGAGGCTCGTTCGCTGGTTCCCTCAGCACTTCCCGCTCAGCTCGTCTGTCGTCTTCCTCCCTCCTCTTCCTCAGGTCCCGATGGCCCGAGCCAGCATCCTGTGGCTGATGGGCGAGTACTGCGAGCGGGTTCCCAAGATCGCTCCCGACGTTCTCCGTAAGATGGCCAAGACCTTCACCTCCGAGGAGGACATCGTGAAGCTGCAGACGGTCAACCTGGCGGCCAAGCTCTACCTGACCAACTCCAAGCAGGTGAGGGAGGGAGGGAGTAGGGAGGATGGATGGATGGATGGTAAACCGTAGGAGTGATGTCATAGTAGAGGCAGGAAACACGGTCATAAATCAAGGAAATGGAGAGACAAGACGTTTTAGTTTTACAGGGTTCCCACATGTCCTGGAAAACCTGGAAAATGACCAATTTTCTGGAAAATATTATGGAAAATGGGGAAAAAAAGGTCAAATTCCTGGAAAACTATCCAATCATATACCATTCAGATTTGACTTTGTCACTAGATTTTGCAACTTTTCAGAGACAGAAGTGGAGCCTTGCAGGTCTCGGATTACATTTATCTGGTTTTTATAGATAAATTATAACTTCACATCAAATGTCTGAGTAGTAAACACAGAGACAATCTAGGTAAATGCAACACCTGTATACAACTACAAAGAGATACAAAGAGAGGCTGCTCTGAGGCTCCACGCTGACACCGTTTGTCTCTTTTTAAACCTCTAACACAGAAATGGCGAGTGGCTCCGCGGTGGAGCTGCTCGTACTCCAGACCTGCCTCCTCTAGACTGAGCTCTGAGCATCATGTGCCTTCTGTCCTCTGCCTGTCCGCCAGACCAAGCTGCTGACCCAGTACATCCTCAACCTGGGCAAATACGACCAGAACTACGACATCCGGGACCGGACGCGCTTCATCCGCCAGCTCATCGTCCCCAACGAGAAGAGCGGCGCCCTCAACAAGTACGCCCGCCGCATCCTGCTGGCCCCCAAGCCCGCCCCGGTCCTGGAGTCCGCCTTCAAAGGTACCCCCCCCCCCCCCCCCCCCCCCCCCCCCCCACACACACACACAGAGTCACATCCGTAATACCCAGCCTATTATCCTCACTCAGAGACGTATTAAAACCTCAGAAAGTTTTAGATTAAGCGATAATTCGTCCATTTCTCTCAGAGTGGCTCTTATTTGAAGAGCTTATACAGGCGGTGGGGTTTATTATTCCGCTCTGTGTGTGTGTGTGTGTGTGTGTGTGTGTGTGTGTGTGTGTGTGCCTGTCTCTGAAGGGCAGTCGGGTCAGACCCCCTTTACCTCCAGCTAATGAGATGGGTAAATAATTGAGCTAATGCTAACCTCTTTTCAGACGTTTAGCGCTCTCTCCTCTCCTCTCCTCTCCTCTCCTCTCCTCTCCTCTCCTCTCCTCTCCTCTCCTCTCCTCTCCTCTCCTCTCCTCTCCTCTCCTCTCCTCTCCCCTCCCCTCCCCTCCCCTCCCCTCCCCTCCCCTCCTCTCCTCTCCTCTCCTCTCCTCTCCTCTCCTCTCCTCTCCTCTCCTCTCCTCTCCTCTCCTCTCCTCTCCTCTCCTCTCCTCTCCTCTCCTCTCCCTCCTTGACAAAAGGGACAGAAACGCCTCCAGAAACATTAAAATTCAGCAGCGCTTTGCACCTGCTGGATGTTTATGGAACGCGTTAACCACCCCTGTCATTCTTAATATTCACCGCGGTTTTTTTTTTCTTCCTTTTTTTTTTTTTTTGGTTAGCAAAGCGAAGTTTTTAGTGCTTCTCCCTCCCCAGGCACAGACACTGATTACCTGACTGTGTGTGTGTGTGTGTGTGTGTGTGTGTGTGTGTGTGTGTGTGTGTGTGTGTGTGTGTGTGTGTGTGTGTGTGTTAAACAGAGGGCTGGTATTAGAAGCTTCTGTGAGATGAGGACGTCTGGGTTTTATATTAAAGCTCTCTGAGAACATAAAGTTACGGTTGACCCATCACTTCCTCTTATCAAGGACAGCCCGAGGTGATTCTTTCTTTCTTTCTCTTTCTTTCTTTTCTCTCTTTCTGTCTTTCTCTCTTTCTTTCTCCGTTTCTCGCTCCAGATGTTTAGATTCTTGCCATGTACAGTATTTATTTAAGACTTTATATCTCTTTATATCACCTAAATTTACATTACTGCCCTACCTGCACATACTGGACTCTTTCTTTCTTTCTTTCTTTCTTTTCTTTTCTTTTCTTTTCTTTTCTTTTCTTTTCTTTTCTTTTCTTATTTGTTTATTTATTTTCTGCCAAAACACTGATAGAATAAATCTTAGAGTTAAAAATAGACTGTTAAGTGATATCCGTCACCGTCGTAAATTGTATTTATTTATTATTTGTGATTACATCCAAATTTTTGAAATGTCAAGTTTAAGAGGCTCCAAAACTGTTGCTTCAGTCAGTGTGTCAAGGTGTCAAGTCAGAGCTAACGTGGTTGATGGATAAACACTTCTGCTGGATATCTCATCACATTATTATGACTAAAAGCATTATTCTACGGGAAAAATCAGTGAATTAATTTTCTGTCATTCCTCTAATTAAGTGTAATGTTGCCTTTGTTGATTCATCACATGTTATCATATATCATATTATCTCCACATGTTTTCTACTCTACGTTTCTCCGTGTGAGATAACTGTTTGTTGTTCTGGTTAAAGTGAAACTATTGACATGCAACAAAAAGTGCTTTAAAGCATCCAGGATGTCACAGAATGTCACAGATTCTGCTGTTTCTGTGCTTTTGTTCAGATCGAGATCGTTTCCAGCTGGGGACTCTGTCCCACAGCCTCAACAGCAAAGCCACCGGATACCAGGAGCTCTGCGACTGGCCAGAGGTCGCCCCCGACCAGTCAGTGAGGAACGTGGAGGTCATCGAGCCTGTGAGCAGCACGCACACACACACACACACACACACACACACACACACACTAACAGTGTTTTTGTT
>CM055201.1:21513327-21528327 GCA_029224185.1 Karalla daura | reverse complement strand
AATCAGGCCCACAGTGATTTATATCACTTTTTCCTGTTCGCAGCAAATGAAATCTGTAGGCCAAATTAATACTGGCTTTTCATCATCGCCCCAAGTTGAAAAGCCAGTTACCGTCACAATTCCCCTCATTAATTTAACGGCTGAAAATCCCAGGCAGGCGGAGTAAACACTCATTATCGGGACAAATTGAAGAGGGACGGGCCGGGCGAGAGCGAGAGGAGAAGGATGGAAAAAATCTTTTTGAGCGAATTAACTCTGCGAACGAGAAAACAGATTGATTGTCGCTGCTCCGGCGCGGTCGGGCTGCAGCCTCGGACGGAGGAGGGAATGGTGAGTCTTCCTGTGAGACCAACACTGTGTAGAGAGGACGGGAGGACTGTAAGGCAGCCACGTAGAAGCTATGGGATAGTGGTGTCATCAGAAACCGAGCTGATCGGCTGTCACTCAACATTCTCGATCATGTGACTCCACGTTCCTAGATAAACAATTTCTCAACTAAATGGACTCAAATCCACCGATAAGTCCTCCTTAAATCCTCCTTTATTTGGAATGGCTGAATGGAGCATCTCGCCTTGTTGTCAGGTGTTATCATAGATTAGAATAGAATAGAATGTGCCTTTATTTGCGGGGTAATTTCAAGGTAGACAAATCAACATGGAGGCTATGGAACTTACCAGCAGGCCAACTTCCAACCCCGATCTTAATATTGTAGCCCAATTCTGTGCAGATCTGGCACCCTTTCATGTTTATCTGGCAACCACACGCAGGCTTCATTCTCGGATTGGCCGAGCTTGTGACTATAACCTGCACTTAGACCGATCGTTCTGGAGGTGGAAGACCGTATGGCTGATGTCACAACATGCAGATTTGTCCATTGGTCTGAGGTTTCTCCTCTTTGTTTGTGTGTGTGTGTGTGTGTGTGTGTGTGTGTCCGTCCCAGTGACTCGGATGAGAACGGGAACGGGCCGGTGGCCCGGGCCAGCAGCTCCTCGGCTGAGAGCTCGTCCGGCTCGGAGACGGACGACTCGGAGGAGGAGGACGACTCGGACTCGGACGGCCGCTCGGCGCAGAAGAAGAAGACGAAGACGAAGAAGGAGGCGACGGCCTCCAAAGCCAAGGTGACGCCACAGCTCAGAGGTTTAGGAGGAGGAGGAGGAGGAGGAGCTGAACATGTTGATTTCAGAGCCGTGCAGATCGTACATGCTGAAACTGAAGCAGGTTTGCTGTTTCTGAAAGATTTTAGAAGAACCTAAAAGATTCTTAATGTTGGGATCATGAGACCATCACATTTGGAGAACTCTCCACCTTATGTTTCTGTTAATATATGAACATTTACAGTTCAAAATTTAGAGTTTATTATGATAATATTTAACTTATTTTATGTCAACAAAAATAACAAGCATGTTAAAAATATTGATATGTATGTGTACATGCATTTAGTTTATTATGATACGTTTTCAACATTAAAGTGTCGATGTTGCACTTGTATCGATGAGATGATTGTAACAAGATGAAATCCCTTCACATGCTGTAATCCATTAACTTCCATAGTGTAGCTGTGATTACTGATTACTATCAGTTTAAACAAGTATGAGGAGGAGAAGTAGTGAAACTAATAAAAACCAGCTCTGATGGCGTTTCACCCTGAGTATAAGTGGATGGGGCACATGAGGACACAACGTCTCTAATAAGAGTAATAATCAAAATAACACTAGGCTGATAAGTCTAACTGAGACTCCGTCTTGTGACAGTTTCTGTGTATTTATATCTTTGTAGCTGTGGCAACGCGTGTCGAGCACATCCCGCCTCATTAGCTGCTCGTGAGCGCGCCAGATGTTGAGCCGATGTGGAGTCTGTCCTCCCAGGTTCACACACCTGCTCCTCGCTCCTCGCTCCTCGCTCCTCGCCTCGCTCCTCGCTCCTCGCTCCTCGCCCTCGCCCCTCGCTCCTCGCTCCTCTCGTAGCATCGCCCAGCTCCTCGGCCTCTCAGAGGAACATGAGCATGTGAAGGGGACGATGTGTGGAGCGCCTCCCCGCTCCTCTCCCGGGGAGGCTCCTCTCCCCTCCCTCGGGGCAAAGACGACCCCGGGGAGCAGACACGATTCTTCTTCTCACCTGTGATGCTCATGGCATTCTTTCTGTCCCGCCCACCTTTCTTTTTTTTTTCTTCCTGCGCTATGAAATTCTCATTTGGCGCAGCGTGCCACTTGGCCCTGGCCCATGAATTATGCATGTCCCCCTCTCTCTCCGGCTCCTGCAGTCCATCGACTAACAAGGTTTCCGTCTCTATTACCCGCTCCCAGCGTCAGTCGGGAGAGGATCTGATAAGATACGGACTCTAACTTTATTGTTTGTCTTCACCCCCCCCCCCCCCCCCCATCCCCCCCTCCTTCCTTCCTGGAATATGCAGAGTGGAATTTTCTGGTTCTTTATGTGATGTGAGCGGAGCCCCGGTTGGTTAGGATGGCGTGGAGAAAGGCTGATAGAAAGCGCTCGTATGTTCTAAATGTGTTTTTATCGGCTCTGTTGTTGTTGTTGTTGTTGTCGTTGTCGTAGCGACGCCTGCTACATCTGCTCTCAGCTACACGTCAACTCACGATAAGTTGTACGGAAACTTCTGGGGAAAGCGAGTCTTGAGATGCGCCACCTTTCCTTTTTCGTTTGCTCAGCCTTCATGTGGCCTTACACGTTTCCCTCTACCCCAGGATCATGGAGCCGTAAATCGTCTAGATCCCAGATTTCCCGCGGTACCTGAATGCACCACCCGACCTGTCCTCTCAGTGTCTCGTCCCGTCCTGACGCTCCGTCCCGTTTGTTCCTCCAGGTGCAGGCCAAGTCCAGGCAGGAAGTGTCTCTGCTGGATCTGGACGACTGTGAGTTCACCTGAAGCTCTGCAGAAGCAGCCCCCCCCCCCCCCCCCCCCCCCCCCCCCACACACACACACACACACACACACACACACACACACTGATTCAGCCTCAGGAGCGTCTGAAGCTGCCGAGCAGTGGCAGCTGCCTGTCACTGTCACTCACTCCGGCTAAACAGCAGAGATAAACTGTGTGATGGACTTAATCTGAGGCTGCTGTGACTGTGTTAGAACACATTACTGTGATTACTTCTTGCAGCCCTGCATTACGTAGTGACGCTATCGGCAAATACAATTCTTTATTTTAGTCGCATCCTGCCTCGTAGTGACAGCTCTGTGACATTAAGTATAGAGTAGAAGAAGAATCGAATGATATGAACTTGAAAATACACCCATTTAGAGACCTGATCTCGGCCTTTTGGAAGCGTGCATTAACACCGTTTTGCATCATTTTGTAGATCAAACAACTAATCTGTTAATTGATCCTTTGCTTCCTTTACTTAACTAAACAATATGATAAGTTATGTATATCTCCTGAGTCGAATCAGATCCTTCCAGTGTGTTATCTCTTCTCTGAATCTGTTTTCTTTCTCTAATCACAGTCCTAACAACCGTGTGATGTAGAATCTAGAGTAGGAGAGAAATCTCTTCTGGATTAATCTGTGATAATCTGGCCTCACGTCCGTCCCTCCTCTGGTTCGTTTCCCTCCTCCAGTCTCTCCCGCTCCCACCAACGCTCCCACCAACGCTCCCAAGCATCCGCTGCTGTCCTCCAGCCTCCTGTCCGACCTGGAGGGTCTGTCCCTGTCCAACGTGTCCCCCGCCGTGCAGGTCAGAGCCCAAACCCAACCCCTCCTCCTCCTCCTCCTCCTCATCCTCATCCTCATCCTCATCCTCATCCTCATCCTCATCCTCATCCTCATCCTCATCCTCATCCTCATCCTCCTCCTCATCCTCATCCTCCTCCTCCTCCTCCTCCACCTGCTCATCCATGTCCTGTCACTGACGAGTCGGCAAAATGAGCCCCTTTCTCTCTCTCTCTTTCTGTCTCTCTGTCTCTCTCCCTCCCTCTCCCTCTCCCTCTCCCTCTGTCTCTCCTCCTCCCTCTCTCTCTCTCTCTCTCTCTCCCTCTCCCCTGTGGAACATTTCTGCCTCTGAAGCCAAACTATTGACCTTTGCTGCCTCCTTATATTTATAGCCGGTCAGGACGGTACGGTTTCCTCTACCTCTTATAGTCTGTCTCTCTCCCTCTCTCTCTCTCTCTCTCTCTCCGCTCCTCCACACCCTTGAACTCTATTTCTTCTTCTCGTCTCTGCCTCTCTCCCTCTCTCTCCTCCTCTCTGTTCCCTTCCATCCCTCTCTGTCAGATGTTGCGTCCCTCGTGTCCCCGCGTTGTGTATATCTGATGGTTGACCTTTCCCAGTGTGACGGCTCCTTTCTCTCTCCTCTCTGAGCGTGTGTGTGTGTGTGTGTGTGTGTGTGTGTGTGTGTGCGTGTGTGTGTGTGTGTGAGAGCATCTCTGTGACACACGTCTGTGTGTTTTCTGTCTTGTCGTTCTCCTCTCCCTCTCTTCTCGCCCCTCGGGGATGGAAATGTCCAGACTATTCTTCCTGCTGACACTGCTGCTACTGTGTCTATTTTGATTAGAAAAGATGAAAAAAGATAAGATGAGATAAGATGAGATAAGATAAGATGAGATAAGATGAAATAAGATGAGATAAGCTAAGGACCAAGTCACACAAACTATACACAGTAGAATCTACATAGTAAATAAAATAAAGTAAGAAAAAATATAGCTAGCAAAATCATAACTAGCAATGTCAACGTCAAGTGATTGGTAACTACTACGATTATTACTAGTAATAACTACTACTACAACTACTACATCCACTCCATTACAACTACCAAGACAACAACTACAGTACTAATTATATACTATAGTTACAATTACAGTTAATACAGTAGTATTATCACTGTTATTACAACAGTAATATTAATAATGATGCCTTAATCACAACTAAGGCAAAAACTGTTAATAACATAATCACATAATCATAAACTGTTAATAACAAGTAATAACAGTGAGTAAAGTAGTAAAGTAAATAAAGTGCTAGGTAAGTAATAATAGTAATATGAATAATAAATATATTTCTGTAATAATGATAATGAATAATAGCATTAATTACAAATGTAACTATCCAGTGATTACAGTGAATAGTCTCCTTATCATTCCATAATAACCCGTTAGTGATGGGCCCTCAGGAGCCTCCTCAGGAGCCTCCTCAGGAGCCTCCTCAGGAGCCTCCTCAGGAGCCTCCTCAGGAGCCTCCTCAGGAGCCTCCTCAGGACCTCCTGCTCCGGTCTTTTCTCAGCAGTCAGGCGGGGGCTCGACTCCTGGTCCGTTTCGTCTCTCAGGTTTTCATTTGTCGCTCCTGTTTTGCTGTAAATGAACTGCCAGGCGTGCTCCTCGACTGATCAGTGGAGGAACTTCTCCATTAGTTCGATGACACGATTGTCAAGAAAAAACAAAGTGCAGGTTTCAACAACAACAACAACAACAACAACGACAACAAGGACGACAAGTGGAAAACGAGGAGAACGTTTAATTCACAATCAATTAATGCAGCGATTAGCAGGTGAAGCGGTGTCCGCTGGCTTTAATAGAACCTGTCTGTTCTCCTGTTAATAGTGTCGACGCCACACGAGTCTGAAAGTCAACAGGAGGAAGTTTGTTTAGCAGCTCGCGTCTCCTGTCTGACATGAACCGCATGTTTTGATGTTTTCCTGCTCGTCTCTGTGTTATTATGGGATGCACGGGTGAAGTTCTGACAGTCTGAGTGTTGTGATAGGAGGAGGAGAAGCAGATCACAGGGGTCACATACTGGCACACGTGCTCAGATATGTATGTTTAGGGTAACGTGGGAAACGTGTTCCACTCGTATCAGTAGCTTCCAATGAGATTTGAGATGAGAACGTTTTCTAATGTATGTGTGAATGTGTCGGTCACATTCTCCTGTACTCGCTCTGCTACTTCTCCCCCTGCTATAAAACATTATAAACACTCCTCCAGAAAAGCCTGATTTTATCCTTAAAGTCCAAAGCTCAAATTAAATCAAAACATGAAACAGTTGTGGGGAACGTGTGGCCTCCTCGACACTAGGTGGCAGTATGTGTTGTTTTAGTAGGTTAGTAGGGACTCCTCTCCAGTTCCTCCCATCTATCTATTTATAATATTCAGCTCCTACTTTTTGTTTTTCCAAATGTACATTATTGGAGATTTCACCATGTTGCTAGTTTCTAGTTGTACATTATTATTAGGAGGTTGCTCTACTCAGATTTAAGAAGTCAGACTAACTCATTTACATGTACATCCAATTGTAGAGAGATTAAGGTCATGCTAATTTTTTAAAGTGTCATGTAAACATACAGGATGTAACTGTAATCTTATGACCGTCTCTTTAAATTGTATCTGTACTGGAACACAGCTCCTCATAATTTAACTTTAATAATGTTATACGAGTCCTGCTCCAATCCAACACTGCTTATGTAAATATACAAACAGGAATGTAATCAAGGTAAATGCACAGAGCTTAGTTGAGGAAACAGCTGCTGTCTGTGTCTGTGACGTTACACACAGACCTGAGGTTTGCACAGAGCTGTGTGTCCATATCCTGCTAACAATGTGTACGTAAATACACCTGCATATATATATGTATTCAAAGTTAGGCCCTGAGAGATGACTCTAGGAGGACTGACAGCGTCCAGATGTGACAGTACCTCCTCTCTCAGCGTCTCAGGGCGAGCCTGTGCTAGCCTGTGCTAGCCTGTGAGTGTTTGTGACACGTCTGGAGGTGTGAACCGGCCCCATGCTGCCTCCGCTCCAGAGTTGCTCTATATTCTGCATCTGCCCGTCAGCCCCGCACCGCCTGTCCGTCAGCTTGATTGACAGCTGCTCTCGGGACAGCGTTTATGCAGCAGCGAGTCTTGTTA
Source organism: Karalla daura (assembly GCA_029224185.1). Lineage (NCBI taxonomy): Eukaryota > Metazoa > Chordata > Actinopteri > Chaetodontiformes > Leiognathidae > Karalla > Karalla daura. The sequence continues at coordinate 21,521,471 of CM055201.1, read as the reverse complement.
GTCACTCCCTCCTCCTCCTCCTCCTCCTCCTCCTCCTCCTCCTCAGGTGAAGGCCACGGTGTAATAGAGAATAGAAATGCAGATGAGAACAGGGAACTTTTTTTGCACATCAACATCTGATTTTAGAGTCAATTCTATGCATAAATACATGATGGGCATCAGGATTCATAGACAAGGGTAAATAACCTCACCTTTATTCACACACGCCCCTCCTCCCCATGCATCCCAACACACACACACACACACACACGCATTCATACTCACACACACACACACACACACACACACACGCACGCACGCATTGGCCTCGGTGTCATTTCTATTTCTCAGCAATCTGCCCACAGAGGCAGCGAGTCTGTCTCAGCTGAGCGCTCGGGCCCTTTTAGAGAATTACTGCATGGTTATCAAAGGCATTTAGATTAACCCCGGTCACTGTCTCTGACCCACCTCCTCCTGCCTCTCCCCTGGTTTCTGCATGCTGCCGCTCTCTCTAATAACATTTTGACATTAGGATCTCTCACAAATGCCTCTTAAATCCTCACACTGGCGCACACACCTCGGCCCGGGCTGATAACTTTTCATTCATAATTAGCAGCCGGCGAATGGGGCTGCGTCGGGGGGGAAATTGAACTGTCAGCGGAGGGGCGCGGGCCGTTTGACCCCATCACGCCCGGAGGGGGCCATCATAATTTGTTCATTTGGTGTCCATCAGGCAGGCGCCAGCTCGGCCCCTCCTCCCTCCTCACCCCTATGACCCCCCCCACACCCTCCCTCCCTCCTCCTCCCCCCCCACACCCTCTACAGTGGCCGCTCCGGGTTCACGTCTAATTATGAATCAGCAGAAGGACCCCGAGCAGCCACGAATATAGCACCCCCCCCCCCCACCTGCCCTCCTCCACACCCCCACCTGCCCTCCTCCACACCCTCCCGCTGCCACTCAAACAGCCCAGATTGGCTCTTAAACAGGAGTAAATGCCCCCGTAGAGGCGGCCGGGTGGAGGATTCTGGGTAATGTTTGCGTTTTAATGCGGCATTTCTACTTCTCTTATTGCGACCACAACAACAAGAACAGTAGAACATCACTTTCACTCTGTTTGTAGAATGACTGCCAGGGATGTCCTGACCGTTTGGTTCTGAGTCATTTGTCACGCCACATTTGTCCTAATGAATTTTGTTTTTGTTAGTTTAATACTGTAAATAAAACTTGAGGCCCAAATTTAAAGAGAGATCGGTGTATTGACACACGAGGTGCGTTCAAGTGCCATCGGAAATTTGAGAATCTGAACGATCACAACAGTTTTTAAACTATGTGATCCAGATCTTTTCCACCAGATTCCAATCCCAGATTTCCTGATCATGTGATCAGATCAGGGAAATCCCTACTGACTACTTGACTTCATTATTCCCATACATATATATGTTTTTAATCTTAAAATGCAGCTTAAAAACATGAGAATCTGAACAGAGACGACGTATAGTAGTAGAGGACTTTGAGGTTCAGTGTAATTTTACAGTACATGCCCCTGGTTCCTCCTCAGCCTCTGGCTCCTCTGATTCTTGCATCCAGTGAAGGAGAACAAGCCGAGGAGACGCTCTGAGGGACAAGGAGGCGGAGTCACGTGACCTTATGTCGAGTAGAGGAACACGGAGTCGCATAAAGACGCATCCCGTCATGTTTAAGTCGCAAACAGCTCACATGCTCGTTCATGTGAACGGCAGGCGAGCATTCGTGTGGTTGCCAGATAAGCATGAACGCACCCCAGCTCTGTGCAGAAACGGACCGGAGTTCCTTTACTTCGTCCCAAATAGCATCTGAGGCAATTCCAACATATCACAAATTCAGTTTGTATGGATTATCTGGTTTCCCTACTGTAACTAACTAGCTGGAATTAATTGGAATTAATTCCAATTGTCTGTATTGGAACTTTGTTTTGCGCAATTTTACGTACAATTAGTAAACCTCACACTGAGTCGCCCCCTAGTGTCAGGACCCGGGAATGCAGCCTAATTCATTAGGAGTAAACGCGACCACCTAAATGTCTGTAAATGTGAGCGTCTGCACTCTGACGCAGTTTGTTTCGCAGCTTTTTTTTACTGCGCGTTTGTCCTTTTCCCGAGGCGGCGGAGGTTGAGGACTGCGCTCCCTCAAATCTCGTCTCGTGTGAGTTTGTTTTCCCCGCCTGCCTCTCGCTCCTGTCACAACAAGGCGGCCGGGATTTAATTAGCGCCCGCCAGCCAACGAGGGTCCTGACCCCTGGGTTTCACATCTAGAAACATAAACACGGTGCCACATCCACGCTGGCACGAGAACACGCCACCGCGGCATCTCTCAGCCGCCTGCTTCCAGCCATGACGCCTCAGAGCCTTAACGAGTAATTATCAATTAGGCCCCGATTCCTTCTTTCTTTCCTTTCCTTTTTTTCCTTTTTTTTTACACTCTTTGTTCTGCAGCCCGTGCTTTGGTTTGCATCCCTGCTCCGTTGATATAGAGAGCGATACAGAGCATGTTTTCTCATTCGTTTGAGAGTAGAAAGCTAACGAGGCTCATTGGAAATTAAAAGACGGTTGGAAGAAATGAATCAGTTCGTCACAGGGAGGTGTTGGACGAGACCGCAGATCTTCTACTGATTCACACGCAGGTATCAGGCTCTTTAAACGTCTTAACAGTTTGTCGAGCATCTAATTTGTTCCTGGTTTACATGTGATTCTGTTCACATCTCATCTTATTGTGCTGCAAAATAAGGTGTGTCCAAAGACGATTAATCTGAGGAGGGAAAAAGATCCTCAACACAAGTGAAATTACCCATCCTGAGATCGTTTCAATTGGTTAGAAACAACAGGTGAAGTTCTTCACTCCTGACCAAGACAAACGTACTTCATCTTGGTAGGAATCAGATGACACGCGCCGCTGTCTCTTCTCAGCTTCTGAGACAGGAACCAGATTCTTAGATCTCATCTCTCTCTCAGTTTCAGACCGCGTGCGAGCCAGATCGGGCCTCGTTCTCTTAAACCTCCTTTGCTAATATAAAGAAACTGTCGGCGTCTCGTTAACAACAGTTGCAGAGCTACATGAAGGACAATACTTCCTGAATAACAGTCCTCTGTTGTTGCTAATGTTCCTCTAATGGGAAATTTCAAAATTAATCATTTCAGAATACCCAATTTACTGACAAATTGGCATAAATTAACTAACCTCTGTCTATGTAAGGCGGCGCAGAAATCCTTGTTATATTAAAGTAGGTTTTTTTTTTTCAAGGAGGTGTTGGGGGGAGGGGGGAGGGGGAGGGGGGGGCGAGGGTGGGGGGGGGTGTTAGGGTTGTAGTAACATTTATTTAATTCAATTTGGAGTCAAGGTCTTTCACGACGGCCCTCGATTAATTTCATCTCCCGACTGAGGGGAGAACAATTAGGCCGCTAAAGTCGGACGCGCGTCCTTTTTTTGCGCTCCTCCTCCTCCTCCTCCTCCTCCTCCTCCTCCTCCTCCCTCCTCCTCCTCCGGCTGACGAGCAGGAATGGATTTCCAATCCGCGGCCCATACATCTCCGCCCGCCTGCTCCCTTCCAAATTGTCCTCCTCACAAGGCTACGCGCCTCCTGTTAAGGCCCCCGCTTCGTTTTTTGAATATGTCAGCGGGATTTTCAGGTCATTTGCTATCGAGGTGTGGAGAGGAGGCGGGGGGGAGGTGGGGGGAGGTGGGGGGAGGTGTGAGGGGGGGGTAGAGGTAGAGGATGCTGGGAGCGTGGCGTCCGGGCTCTGAAGGTGACTGGTGTCTGCGTGCCATCCATCACGGGAGCTTCCTTTAAGTTGATGCATAATAGAGCCTCTCAATCAACTTCCTGCCTCATTGTCACCCCTGTCCGAGGAGGAGGAGGAGGAGGAGAGGAGGCAGGAGGAGGAGGAGGAGGAGAAGGAGGAGAAGAAGAAGGAGAGGGGAGAGGAAAAAAATAGAAAGGGAGGGAACTGACAGAGAAGTCAAGGTTACATCCCTCTTCTTCTCTTATTTACACTTGAGGTGTGATGGGCTTGTGCTGCGTAATGGGACAACAATGGGTGTGTGTGTGTGTGTGTGTGTGTGTGTGTGTGTGTGTGTGTGGGGCCTTTAACTGTCCGCTGTGTCAAATTGGTGATAATAAGCAGCGTGCGGGCGGCGGCGGGACCTTGAGGCAGGATGTTGTGTGTCAGGGAGGTAAATCTGGCCGTCGGCAGGCGCCGCCACACATTATGGCCGGCTTCATCGACAGCGACTGCTCCGACACGTCCAAAAGTGGCCCGATAAATCTGCAGGGCGGGCGCTCAGCGGCGGCGGCGTGACGGCCGCGATCCGTGTTACAAATGTTTGTTTGACCTCCTTCACAGGTGAGAGAGAGAGAGAGAGGGAGAGAGAGAGAGAGAGAGAGAGAGAGGGAGGGAGAGAGAGGGAGAGAGAGGGAGGGAGGGGAGAGAGAGGGAGAGAGAGAGAGAGAGGGAGGGAGAGAGAGGGAGAGAGAGGGAGAGAGAGAGAGAGAGGGAGAGAGAGAGAGAGAGAGAGAGGAGAGAGAGAGAGGAGAGAGAGAGAGAGAGAGAGAGAGAGGAGAGAGAGACAGAGAGAGAGCTGACACACCTGAACCCTCCATAGGGTTACATCTGGAGCTGCTACAAACCATTTTGTCGATTAATCCTTCGATATGGTTGAAAAACCGGTAAAAATGGAGTCCAAGAAGGCCTCAAAGATCATATACTGTATATTCTGGACTCTATGTGCCTGTATGCTCTATATGTCTATATCTCTATATGCTGACTATATCCTCCAAAGTGACTCTGTGTCACTCTGACGTATAAAAAACACATTTATTGACACATTTATTTCATAAGAATCCAAAAAGACAAACAGGCCGAGCCTGGACTCAGTGGCACGAGTCGGACCGTGGTCAAACCAAACCGCCAGGTGACCCTCAGACGGACATCCTGTCCCCGTCCTCGTCCCCGTCCTCGTCCTCACGTGTTCCCGGTCTCTGACCCGGGTCCAGACACGGTGCTAGCAGACAAGGTTGCTAGGATGCTACGTTGCTAGGATGCTACGTTGCTAGGATGCTACGTTGCTAGGTTGCTAGGTTGCTACGTGTTCCCGCCGCGCGTTCCTACCCATCGTATTAATTGTCATGTTCAATTAGCGCAATTAGCCGCCTTAATCGCTTCAGTCTGTTGTTTTGTTTTCTTTTTTCTTTTTTTTTCCTCCTATAAAGTTGCCAGCGTCTCGTACTATTTTTGCCTCGTTTGTCACTCCTCCTCCTCCTCCTCCTCCTCCTCCTCCTCTTCTTCTTCTTCTTCTTTTTGTTCTTTAATCACTTTCTGGTGGTAAACAGCAGTCTCCCTGAGCTCTGAGGGCTGATTTACACCTGGGTGTCAGAGCAGGGACACACCCAGGTGCTAAGTGTTTCAGAGGACGTGAGAGAGGAAAACCAGCCGACGTCCTCCCCGGCTAATCAGCGCTGTCACTCAGCGCTCACGGACGTCTGCGGCTCTGCCGGATGCAGGGACGACGCGGAGTTGTCGTTCTCTCGAGATGTTGTTGTGATGCTGCTCCTTGTTGATCTGCAGCCGGAGGAGGAGGGTCTGGAACGTGAAGCGTTTGACACTGGAATATGTTCCCTTCTGCTCTGACCGCCTCCAGCTCCAGAAGAAGAAGAAAAACAGAGTTTTGCACGAATAGAAGATCTAATGCAGTGCTTTGTGTGTGCATTTGAACTATTAACTATTAGTGCAAACATTTTAGCGTTTAACAAACGTGTTTTAACTGTCAGCAATCTGAAAATGTGATCAGAAATCTGGGCCGATCACGTAAATGTCAAAGGCTCGGAATCGAGTGGAATCGAATCGTCTAATTCTCAATTTCCGATGGTACCTGAACGCACCCATCTCTTGCTCTCTCTCTCTTGCACATTTTAGCATTTTGTATTCAAATTTTAACTGTTTCGTACACTCAGTTGAGTTATGTTTGCACATCTTAGTCACTTGTTAACACATTTTAGTAAGTAAATGCACTTTTTAAGTATTGTGTTCAAGGTTACAAGTATCTCAGTCACACTTTGCACCTTTTAAGTATGTGGTATGTTTTAGTATGAATGGTACCCGCACTGCAATAGGCAAAGAGGCCTTATCTGTGCCTTATCTTAAAGCATCGTATCACAATGGAGGTTCACATCCCCAGTGTGCATGTTTATCACTTTTCCTCTCCTGGGCTCCATCCGAGATGTTAATTTTGAGGAGCAAAATAAAGAGAAGAAGAAAAAACACACATCCGAGCTCCTTTTCTCTGCCGGCTCCTCTCAGAGCTAATGTAATTTCCTGCCTCTGAAAAGGTAAAAGCTGCTTTCAGGAGGCCTGCGGGCGGCGGGCCGGCAGCCACTTGTGTTTCTATCCATTAGAGGTTTGTTTTCATTCACGTTGACCCAGCGTCCGGGCCCACTTCCCGCTAAACCGCGCTGATTGGAGCGCTCCTCAAATGGGCTCGGCTAATGAGGAAGAGGAGGGCCGGGCCGGCCCCCTCGGCGCCCGCTCCGCTCCGCGGGGCCTCCCATTGGACGGGCTGAATTGCGGGAATGCGTCTGATGGAAGGAGCGCGGCTCCCCGGATTAATCTGTCCTCTCGCGCTGGAGGCGTGTGCAGCATAATGCGCCAGGCCTTCCCGGGAATATCGTGCTGATGTGCAGAGGTGCATCCTTCTGGGCAAACGCTGCATCCTCCTCCTCCTCCTCCTCCTCCTCTTCCTCCACTCCTGCTCTCAGGCTTTTGTCTGCTTTATTGTTCTAGCACACACACACACACACACACACACACACACACACGCTGCAGTTCATCTCCCTGATCATCAGGACGTTCCGTGCGCAGCGTTTGTCTCGTGTCCAGGGACGTAGCGGTAACTAGGTGAGCCCAGGTGAAATTCCAGGTGCCGAAGGTTAAGTTCCGGTTGCCACGGTAACCGGCGGCCCGCAACCGCTAGCTCGCGGCGCAGGAATTGGCACCCACCGACACGACGTAAAGTGACGGTTTGGTTTGTTAGGGTTTCGATGCCTTATGGGCTGTTACGAAACAGACTTCAAATTTAGAAGAATATTGACATTGTTGCACAGTTTTGACGTTTCTATCTCAAATAAATGTGTTTTTCAGTAGAGTCTTTCATACTTGAAGTATAAACTTTTGATAGACTTTTCCTTCTATTCAAATACATAATACATCTATTGACATGCTCTGGTGATATTGTTTCGGTTTATCAGTGTGTCTGTGTCTTCTCAACAGTTCTTAGCACTACCACCACACACAGATAACCATGTTCACTAGGTTTCTATGATCTTCCACTGGTCACCTCTGGTCTTCCTCTGGTCACCCCTGGTCTTCCTCTGGTCACCTCTGGTCTTCCTCTGGTCACCCCTGGTCTTCCTCTGGTCACCTCTGGTCACCTCTGGTCTTCCTCTGTTCACCTCTGGTCTTCCTCTGGTCACCTCTGGTCTTCCTCTAGTCTTCCTCTGTTCACCTCTGGTCACCTCTGGTCTTCCTCTGGTCACCTCTGGTCTTCCACTGGTCTTCCTCTGGTCACCTCTGGTCTTCCTCTGGTCACCTCTGGTCTTCCACTGGTCTTCCTCTGGTCACCTCTGGTCTTCCTCTGGTCACCTCTGGTCACCTCTGGTCTTCCTCTGGTCTTCCTCTGGTCACCTCTGGTCTTCCTCTGTTCACCTCTGGTCTTCCTCTGGTCACCTCTGGTCTTCCTCTAGTCTTCCTCTGTTCACCTCTGGTCTTCCTCTGGTCACCTCTGGTCTACCTCTGGTCACCTCTGGTCTTCCTCTGGTCACCTCTGGTCTTCCTCTGGTCACCTCTGGTCTTCCTCTGTTCACCTCTGGTCTTCCTCTGGTCACCTCTGGTCTTCCTCTAGTCTTCCTCTGTTCACCTCTGGTCTTCCTCTGGTCACCTCTGGTCTTCCTCTAGTCTTCCTCTGCTCACCTCTGGTCACCTCTGGTCTTCCTCTGGTCACCTCTGGTCACCTCTGGTCTTCCTCATGGTCACCCTCTGGTCTTCCTCTGGTCTTCCTGTGTTCACCTCTGGTCATCCTCTGGTCACCTCTGGTCACCTCTGGTCTTCTTCACCTCCCTCCTCCAGGTCACCGCTCCGTC
>CM055201.1:21505827-21510827 GCA_029224185.1 Karalla daura | reverse complement strand
CTCCTCCTCCTCCTCCTCCTCCTCCCCCCTCCCCAGGCTGCACACAGTGCCCTTGTCACTCACCCCCTCCTCGCTCCTCTTCCGCAGAGCGGCTGGAGCCCGAGGCCTCGGTGACGGTGTCCATGGGTATCGACTTCAGCGACTCCACGCAGGCGGCGAACTTCCAGCTGTGGTGAGACGTTCCTCCTCCGTCCCAGGGCAGAGAGACAGCCTCAGCCTGTCTCCCTCACACCTGTCTCTCCTCTCTCTCTCTCTGTCTCCCCTCCTCGCCTCGTTCTGTGAGATGTGTCCCACAGTGCCGCGAATTCGGGTTATAGAAACCAGAGGAGTCACCGAAGCGATTCATAGAAACAATAAGTGAAGTTTCTTTATTTAAATCTCAAGGAGTCATTGAGGGCGAGCCCACGTTTACAGCAATGTCACAAAATCACAAAAGAATGAAAAAAGTTAGGGTTTGAAAGTAAAGTAGCTGGTAACACCTTGAGTGTTCGTTGTAATGTTTACATCCTCGGAAGATATAATTACAGTGGAAATCCGTTACATAAGTACAAAAATATCTAAGGAAGTTTAAATGAAACTTGCAAGATACAGGTGTATGTGTACCAGATTCAGGACTTCTAGATGATGAAATGCATTCAAGAAAGACCAAAGAGTGCAGTCTTAAAGTTTGAGAGCACATTAACATGTCTTTATATTCCAAATATCCACAGAGACTCAGGACGCTCCCCCTCCAGACACCTTTAGTGTGCTCTAAACGCACAAACACACAGACCAGGGTTTGTTTCCTGTGGTAGTTCTCCTCTGTTGGGAGGTGTGGAAGCTGGTCTGAGCTCTGGTTGAGAGGGCGGGTCCTGGTCTGGGTTTGCCTGCAGGTGAATGTGGATGTAACAGACAGGATGTGGCGTGGAGAGCAGTGCATCTTGGGTAGAAAAATAAAAAACAAAGCACATGTCTGAAGAAGCATGGGAACTAAGGAAAAGTCTGAAAACGCCTACCATGTTAACGTGGTCATATTCATCATAGCGTAGATCCATATTAGAGTAGAAATGTTGTTTTCTAGTTCAGATTTTAGTTTAGATTTTAGATTTTTTTCCCACATCAACAGAACGTGTGTCAGCTCAGGCCTGTGAAAGCAGCAGAGATGCTGTCTCCTCTTCTGTTCTTTTCCTCCCTCTCTCACCTCCTCCTCCTCCTCCTCTCTCATTTGTTCTATGCTAATTCTGCTCTTCCTCTGCGCCCTGTGCTGGCACTCCCAGGTGAGACATCAGCCTCCATTGATCCGGTTTCACAGGGATAACAATTATTCCTGCAGTAATCAGCCCCGCCCAGACCGGCCCGCTGAATGCCATCGGCAGCGCCGCTCCGGCCGATCGATAACCTTATCAGAAAATCTGTTCTGGATGGGAGGGGGGTGGGGGGGTCGATGCCATTCACAGAGTGGGGGGGGGGGGTACTCCAGGTGATGAGGAGCATGAAAACAAGAAGCATAAAGCAGCAGTGAGTGACTGTCTGTCCCTCTCCCCCTCCAGCACTAAGGAGGAGCAGTTCAGCGTGGCCATCCAGCCGGCGGGGCGAGCTGCTGATGCCCAGCTCCATGACGGAGCAGGACTTCTGCAAGGAGCAAGGTGAGAGGACTGGACCAGGACCAGGACCAGGCCAGGTGGCAGGGCCAGGTGGCAGGTGGCAGGATAGGAAGACGAAGGTTCTCTGAGCGAGTGGAGCGCCTTCTGCTCTCAGCCAGGCCCAGAGCTGCTCACTAATGCATAGAAAACACGTTAGTTTCTGCCTCCAAATCCTCCCACAACCAACATCCAGCAGGCGGAACTATTTATTCTCTCTGTGTCTGGGTCTCACAGGGTCGAGATCAAAGTGGAAAGTCAAACACTTAAAAGAAGAAATTACACTTGGAACAAGATAAATTCAGAGGATTTAAATCGATGCTGTTGTTGTTTTGTGTTGCCACGGTAACGGTCTCCAACATTCCAAAGTAAACAAACAAACAAACAGACAGACAAACTGTCCTCTCATTGGTCACAACAGACATGGATCATCAGCACTGAGGGAGGGAGGGTGTGTGTGTGTGTGTGTGTGTGTGTGTGTGTGTGTGTGTGTGTGTGTGTGTGTGTGTGTGTGTGTGTGTGAGTGTGTGTGGCTAGTTTGTTTTATTGCATTTCTCTGGTAAATTCATAAATTCATAAAACAATTGTTACTATTATAGGACTACTACTATTATTACTACTATTATTATTAGACTTATATAATTATTTTATTTATTATTATATTATTCTATTCTATTGTTATTGTTATCTGAATGCGACTGCTGTGTTCACATTGAGCCCAAACAAACTGATCTTTGGGGTTAAAGCTCCCTGCCAGGTCTGAACACTGACAAACAGTAAAATCATAAACTTCTATATCAACATGTCATATCATGGGTCGTATCTCAACGGCATCCTCAGTATTTCCTTTCTTTTCTTTTCCTTTTTACATTTAGGTGTTCCCATGACCAGTTTTCTTCTGGTATATGTTTGGTTTTTCACATTTCCACCGACCGTAATAGAAAAACTTTTTCCTCGTTCACACATCACGACATGTAACCCAGGGGTCACGTGACCAGTGATGGAGACTCAACTGACTCTAAATCCAATTAGAAATCCATGGAAACGCCAAATGTTTTGACTGTGAATGAATAGAACGAGACTTGATGAGAATTACGTACCAGAAAGGCTCAATGGAAACACCTGCGAGAAGCACTTGTCCCAATCTCAGCAACAGCTCTTTTTGTTGGCTCGTATGAGGCTGTTAACAGCCCTGCCCCCTCCCCCACCCCCCCGCACACACACACACACACACACACACACACACACACACACACACACACCTGTGGAGCCTGGCTCTGCTCTGGCAGCCATTGAGAGCGTGCTCGTCTCTGAGCCATCAGCCAGCTCTTAAGTGGCCGCTAAATGCTGCTCTGCCTTAATGAATCTCCATCCTCCGTCTTGTGGAGACGAGCTGCTGCACTCAGGCAGGAAGCCGCCCGGGCCCCGCCGCCTTTTCTCTGCGGCAAATGGCTGCTTTAAACCAATCGAGCCCCGCTTAATGAATTCCTCCTGGTCGGCAGGTTTCTTTCATTGTGTTTGCCTCCAGGACCTCTCCTTTATTTACCCGCCCAACGTCTGCCTGGTTAGCTCCGTCCTTTCTCTCGCTAAGTGCTCGTGAACCGCTCCCAGTCCCTCCCAGTCCCTCCCAGTGTTCCTGTTCCCAGTAAATACACTCTCCCACAGTCTGAAAATACTCACAGGTCAGCGGAGAAATGCTCTAGATATGTAGTAGTAACTCTTTACCTACTAGTTAGTTTCTTCCTATTCAATATTATAGCCCAGTGCTACAATACTGTCATTTCATACATTCCTGATCTAATACATGTACATACATTTACGTAAAAGTGTGTGTGTATATATATATCATATACTTGTGTGTGTATATATTTAGAAAACAAACTCTAGCAGGACGTTCATGAACCTCATTGTCTTTCTAAAAAGCCGTAATGATAATGGAATTTGCTTCAAATAAATGAATTATATCCACCACATTGTTATATGCGGGGGAAGAGATTTGGTTTCAACCATTTCATTCATTTTCTCCCATTAATGCCACTTTACTCCCACCTCACGATCCGAACACGTCTGACTGACACCTGACGTCTGACACCCTGCATGCCCTAAAAGTGTCTTTTTATTCTGGTTTTACTCCTGTTGTTATATTACCACTGTTGGAATCGTTTCTAGAAATTAGACGCAGTTTTTTAATTGAATTCAACTAAAAACAGTCAGTAAAAAGACCAAAACGACTGCATGTTAGTGCCAGAATTCCCTTCATGTGTGTGTGTTCCTGGAGGTTTAAACCTGTGTGTGTGTGTGTGTGTGTGTGTGTGTGTGTGCGTGTGTGTGCGTGTGCGTGCGTGCGTGTCTGTGTGTGTGTGTGTGTGTGTGTGTGTGTGTGTGTGCGTGTGTGTGTGCGTGTATGTGTGTGTGTGTGGTGTGCGGTGCGTGCGTGGCGTGTGTGCGTGCGTGTGTGTATTCGTGTGTGTGTATGTGTGTGTGTGTGTATGCGTGTTTGTGTGCGTGTGTGTGCGTGCGTGTGTGTATTCGTGTGTGTGTGTGTCTGTGTGTGTGTATGCGTGTTTGTGTGCGTGTGTGTGTGTGTGTGCATGCGTGTGTGTGTGCGTGTGCGTCCTCCCTCTCAGGGAAGCTCCTGGGCATGAACGAGACCTCGGCGAGCGGTCTCCACGGCGACGGCGGGCGCCTCGGCCCAGGCGCTCACTAAGCAGGTTCTGTCGGTGGCCAACCTGGGGGTGGTGCCGTCCAGCAGCAGCAGAGTGCACAGGTGAGGCTGCTCTGCTCCCCAACACCTGTTTATTCCCAGTGATTTTCATGTGTGTGAAACGGCTTTCACCTCTGAGCCTGGACCAGAGGGAATCTACCCGGATCTTCCCCAGGTCGCTCTCCAGGAAACCGTCAGAGCCCTGGGTCGATACCTGGTTTCTCTGTGGTTTCTTCTCGGTCAGAAATAACAAAAATAAAACGTAACTTTGGTTTCTTCTAAACCTGAAACCTTTACTTTATATTCTGTAACCTCTTTTTACAGACTTACTTTGAGGTGCTTGTATCTCAGTATGTCCAGGATGAAGCTGAATAATGACTTCATATTGATAAAAGATATGAGTGAAAACAAAGCAGAATAGTTGTAGAGACATCCAAAAATTAAATGTAGAAAGTGAACGTATAGATTGAGAATCATGCAGACCTAGAAGCTGCTGGAAACATCCCTTTAAAGATGTTCACGTGACATGAAGTCAGTGTGTTGCAGAATCCACACATACGTGACCTTTGACCCTCTTGAAAACGACCTCAGTGACTTTTGACATCTGCAAGTCTTCCTCCACTCGTCAAGGTGCTGGCACACGAGTGTGTACTGCGTTATTCGTCTTTTTAAGTGGA
>CM055201.1:21488934-21505727 GCA_029224185.1 Karalla daura | reverse complement strand
CCCCCCCCCCCCCCCCCCCCCCCCCCCCCCCCCCCCCCCCCCCCCCCCCACACCCCTCCATCACCCCCCCCACACACCACACACACACCCCGGCAAATTACTGAGCACAGGCCGCAGCGATTGGAAATAAGGTTGTAATGTTTGGTAATGGAAAAGAAAGCTATATGTTCTTTTTTTCTGGTCTTCTTGTTTTCTGACACGCCACACAATAAATTGCACCTCGAGCTAATAACCAGGAGTGGTGTCTGTTTTCCAGTCCAAGAGGTGGGAGGGGGGGGTGGGGGGGGGGGGGGTGGAGGGGGGGTGAGGAGCTCTTCTCTCTTTCTTCGCCTCCTCTCCTTCCTTCCCTCTCTCCCTCACGTTCGTTACCAGGAACAATAATGCCCGGGATGATGAGGCGTCAATCTCTCAGAGCAACATTAACAGTTGTGACAGAGGCTGACAGAGGGATTAAAGGAGCGACGGGTGGAGAGAAAGAGAGGAAAGAGAGGGAGAGGGGAAAATGTCAAGCTTGCAGTTCCAGGCGGAGGAGTGGAGGAGCACTGAAGGCGTCATGGAGGAGGAAGAGGAGGAAGAGGAGGAGGAAGAGAGGAGGCTTGCAGAGCAGAACAAAGAGGATTGCAAACACACCGGAGGCTGATTTTCAAGCAGGTGTGTGGTGTGTGTGTGTGTGTGTGTGCGTGTGTGTGTGTGTGTGTGAGAGGAGAGAGAGAGAAAGCAGGGAATCAAACTGCTGGAATATCGGCTGTATTGAACATGGAAAATCTGATAATTAAAGAGGCTGAGGGGGAGGGGAGGGAGGTGGAGGTGGAGAGAGGGGTGATGCTGCTGCTGTTTGTCCCAGATCCTCCTCCTCCTCCTCCTCCTCCCTCCTCCCTCCTCCTCCTCCTCCTCAATGAGTTTCCTAATTCCTCTCTAATTCCCTTGTGTCAGGCCCCGGGTGTCCCCCGCTGTCCGCCCGGTGGCCCTTCTCTGTCCCCCCACACACACACACACACACACACACTTTCTCTCTCTCACACACACACACTCACACACATTACTCAGCTCAGTGACACACGGCAAAATTACATTTAATAAATTAACTTAATGGATCCGACGATCGGTTAGCGGCCACAGTGTTTCCTCTGGTTAAGCAAAACATTTATATCCCACAATCTCTCTCTCTCTCTCTCTCTCTCTCTCTCTCCCTCTCTCTCTCTCTCTCTCTCTCTATCTCACGCACACGCACATGCACACGCACACACCACACACACACACTGTGGATGTGTGTCAGCAGCCATATGCAGATTCCTACCTGGTGCAGTCTCTCCTGAGTGGAGGAGGCAGCCAGACGACCTTTGACCTCAGGGCCACAGGCGGCCGTGATGCGTTCAGGTGCCTCTACCGAGAACCCAGAGTGGACCCTCGTGTTGCGTTCAGGTGCATCTCACAAGCAGCCCGTGGCTGTGTGTTGTGTGTGTGAGAGAGAGAGAGTGTGTGTGTGTGTGTGTCTGTGTGTGTGGGCTGATAAAATGGATGGACGTGTGTATAATTGTATACCATCCCAACCACACATTGATCGAATGCTTTGATAAATACTCACCCAGGTGACTCAGACTCAAGCCCCGCCCCCTCCTCTGACAGCAGCCAATCGGACTCCAAGGATGACTCACCTCACCTGAGCTCCGGCGGCTGGTTTTCCCATGATGCTTTGCTCTCGTCCTTTAACCTGCGTGTGAGTTAGAAACCTGACCATAAATCATCATCGTCGTCGTCTTCGTCATCTTCCTCTGCCACGCTGACTGCACGCAGCTAAATGTCACGACAACCCCCATCACCACCCCCCCCCCCCCATCATCCCCCCCCCAAACCTCCATCATCCTCCCCCTCCTCCCCCCTCGTCCTCACAACAACAATGCTGCCGGACGTTATTGATGTTACAGATGTTACAGTAATCAAATTATCGGCCTGTGAAGGGCCCCGCAGCCACCCCCCAACACACACACACACACACACACACACACACACACACACACACACACACACACACACACACCACACTCAAAACGGCCCCCGCCTGATGAATTATGGGAAAGGTCACAGCCTGCCGAGGCTTCACGGAGGGTTGGTAAGGGTAACGCTCAGGTGAGCTTCCCCAGGGCCCGCACACACACACACACACACACACACACCTAAAACCAACACACCTGGACCTTATTCGTTCAGGTTAGAGGGTTCCTGCACCACTGGGGAGGAGGCTGGATGGGTGTGTGTGTGTGTGTGTGTGTGTGTGTGTGTGTGTGTGTGTGTGTGTGTGTGTGTGTGTGTGTGTGTGTGTGTGAAGCTTGTAGTTAAAGTGAAGAACTTAGTCTTTGTCTCTATGAACTAACACTGTCTGACTGTAGGCTGTGGTGTGTGCGTGTGTGTGTGTGTGTGTGTGTGTGTTTTAGCTCCTCACAAGCGTATTTATCACTGATGGTTATGTATCTTAGTTCCCTATTTACTGTACTTTTTATACACTTCTAGTTCTACTTTCACATTGTAAATAGGATCTTTTTGCTTTCTAAGATCCTTCCGCACATCCCTGCATAAACAGAGAAATTAACAACAGTGAAGGTCATTCTAATAATAACACTTCACCTTCATGTCTGAGGCCTCAACTTGTTCACAGGTAGATGAGGAAGAGGAGGATGAGGAGGAAGAGGAGGTGCTGCCAGGATGACCGAAGAGGTGGGATGAGGAACCTCATGACTCACTGCTACTTCAGGACTCTTCATTTCTATAAAAATAAAAATCAAAACAGCCCTTTCCAACATATATACATATAATTTGCTGTACTATATGTGTCCTTTCAGCTTTTCTATCAGTGTCCTGTTGATAAATGTGGCTCTCACCCTGGACAGGTTAGTACCTGAAATATTGTATCATGACTGAAACAATAACTCCGGCATGGTGTCAAGCCTTTGTTCATGACATGGACAATAAAAAAAGATCTAGAGATCCAAGATCCTCTTGGGGTGAGAGGACCTTCTGAACAGGAACATGATGTTTAGTCTCCAACAACCTGCCAACATGGAGCTCATCTGGTCCAGGTTCTCTCCGATCAGACCTCTGCATTAAACCTTTTAAAATGCAAGTAAGACGGTGTCTCCTTTGTGAACATCGTCACTATTTGGGAAACGAGAAAGATCAAAGATTTAGACAGAAAAGCTGGTAATAAACAGACAAAGAAATTAGGAGATGTGATAAAATTTCCAGGAAATGATGTTGCAAGAGTCTGGAGCTGCCTCAGATCCGTCAGATAAACCAACAAATAAATAAATAATGTGTTTTATTTGCCATAAAAGCCGCACAGAGGCGCTGAGCTGCAGGTACGAAGGCGCCACATTAATCCAGCCGCAATTACGTGTCAGCGGCTCGGGGCCGGGACGGCGCCCGGCTCAGCCCTAATCAGCAGAGTAAACTCCGCTATATTTCAATTTGGGAGGCCGCTCTTCCGCTCCGGGGGGCTGCGGCACCGGTGATAAATAAAACACCCATTTACCCCCCTCCCTCCCCTCCCTCCCCCACTATCACCCTCTCCCTCCCCCTCTTTTCCTCCCTCCATCGCGCCCAAACATCAGCGGGCGCGATCATGGCGCGTTGTGGACGTGGACCATAAATCACACGGTTTGGAGGAGCCGCCGCCATCAGACGCAAACAAACGCGGCGTGTAACCTCGTCAGAGAGCAAATCATCTCCAATGAGCAAACAAAGTGGACGGAACAATCGACACTCACACAAATACCATCCACGGAAAGAGAGAGAGAGAGAGAGGGAGAGAGGGAGGGAGGGAGAGAGAGAGAGGGAGAGAGGATTTCGCGAATTCATTCATCCTTTGTTCTGATCTGAAGCATTTATCGTGGACCTAGAGCGTTTTTCTTTAGTATTTATCCTTATTTTCTGGTTTTAACATAGAAGCTATGGAACACTGGTTTCATCACCAACTTCAGTGTAAACCAGCTAGAATTTCTCGCTTAGATCTAGAAATAGATCCACACCTCAAACAAAGTGGTTCTTTAAAGTGGACCCAGAATGGTGGAGTGGAGTATTCTTTAACATAGAAGCTATGGGACATTGGTTTCAATGGAAATGCCTCAGATGCTACTTTACAGCACTTTTAAAATACTATATTTACAATGTAGGGCCTGTTTCTGCACAGATCTGGCTCGTTTCATGCTTATCTGGCAACTTTTCCAGCAACTTTCAGTGGACTTTTAGTATTCATCGGTTTGAAAGGAAATCATTTTATAATCCTGTTTTTAAGAAAGTCAAATTTGACTTTTGAGTGTAAGAAGATGAAGATGAGTTAACATGTTCAACTAAATAAACAATAACTGAAAACAGTCGTATGATCTCTAATAGTAAGGAGTATTTTTCTGTACTCCCTTGTCCAAATATATTCATGTAGGATTTATTAATGTGTTGAAAACCCCCAGTAAACATTTAAAAAACCACCCGAAAGACGAAGAGCAGCCTCGGGCCCCTGATGGCGGCCCCTAACAGGATTACAGGCTCCTCTGCTGTAATCCCGCGGTATTATGACACATCTGTTATTAGTGGGGGGACAAAGGTGAATATCGGCCTTTCAAATGTTAACCAGCATGTTCCCGAATCTGCTTTGAGTGTTAATAGGCCTGATTGAGTCCATTTATCTAATCCCTGTGAGCCCCCCCCCCCCACAGGGGCCTGGAGGAGCCCCTCCACGCTCTCTGCTGGATTTGGCTCGAGTGCCTCAGTCGATCTCTATTCAAACACGTCCATATGAGGCCGCCGACACCGGCCCTGTGCGTGGCCCAGACAAAAGGATCTTTCCGGAGCGTTTAACTCCCTAAAAGTGCCCCCCGGAGTATGAGGAGGAGGAGGAGGAGGAGGAGGAGGAGGAGGAGGCCTCTGGGGATTAGAGCCTGGAGGAGGACGGAGGTCGCAGCTAAAGAGGGGGCGGCATGTGTGTGTTCAGCACCGTGGAAATGAGATGTGCATTTAAATCTGGGCCGGGCCCGGACCCTGAACGCACCACGGGCTGGGAGGCGGGAGGCGGGCGGGTGGAGGTTAATTAAAGCAGCTTTCAGAGCCGGAGGAGGAGGAGGAGGAGGAGGAGGAGGAGGCCCGGTTGGATGCTCTCTACATCTGTCGCACACTTTCCATTTGGACTTTTAAATTACAGATTAGCATTCAGATGACACTGTGGCGAACTCTGTGGCCGGAGCTGGAGCCGGAGTCCAGATGACCTGGCAGCCAATGGGAACGCTCCGAAAGGTTCCTAGAACTCAGAGAAAGTTCCTAGAACTCCTAGAAAGTTCCTAGAACTCAGAGAAAGTTCCTAGAACTCCTAGAAAGTTCCTAGAACTCTTTGGAGGAGGTTGTGACGTGATGTTCACAGCTCTACACCACAGTGGCCTCATTCACAACTTTTTCAGTAGAATTTATGAATTTATTTACTTTACATTATTTATTTATTTTTAATATTTGTATATAATATATTTTTCTTGAATTTACGTTTTATTTATTATTTATTTTATTTTTATTATTTTTATTATTATTTTATTGTATATATTTTTTTGGTCAAATGGCAATTAAAGATCTTGAATCTTGAAATAATTACATTCAGTCAATTAGCAGAAAACTTCTTCCGGTCTGAAAACCAGTGACATCCACTGGGACTGGCTCCAAAAAAACTCAAAAGTAAAAGATGAAGAACTTAAATCAAGGGGTGGGTAACTATCTGGTTCAATAATGACAATAATGAGACTGAGAATAAGAGAGCAGCTCTCTGTGATTTATCCAGCACTATTCGGAGTAGTTTTCTCCTCGTTTCTGCTCCTTTCACATGTCCAGGTTTGTCTGACAGCTGCTATCACTTCATTTTCTTCCAATTACACTGTATTAAGTTGACTAAACCTCCTCTGTGCCAGATTAGACCGCTGAACCTGAACCTTTTAAGCTCCTGACCTTGTGACGTCTCACACGTCCATGAGCAGTTAGCTCCTCCTCCTCCTCCTCCTCCTCCTCCTCCTCCTCCTCCTCCTCCTCCAGCAGAAACCAGGAACTGAGATCTGCCCCAAAGTGTCACACGTTCTTCAGCTGCAACTTCACGTTTCCACCAAACTTCATCAAAGTCGGTCGAGTAGATTTTGCAAACGTCCTCCAAACAGACAGGGAAGATGTGAAGAGTTGATGAAATAAACATGTAAAACCTCAAAAACCTTTAAACAACTGAACAATTGTAAAGCATTAGGAACACACTGGATTTAGCTCTAGTAACTGTAATAACTAATCTAACTAATTCTACAACTAATCTTTTTTACACTTTTTCTTTTAGCTTTAAATGTTTCCTCCACCACTGAATTACTCCATTTTCAACAAATGGAAAAAAATGAGTTAAAATGTCTGGATTCAACTGTTCATTATTGAGGAGATTCAGTCAGAAAAGGTCAAAGGTCACATCGATGTTTTCAGGTGAAAATGTGAAACTTTTGTTGTGTTTTGTATCCGTCTGTCTAGACAGGAACAGCGTTTCTGATGGCGCTAAAAACATCAACAAAACGTAGACGTATAGATGCAGCTCACATCACAGTGCCTACTACAGGCCGGAGGTGTGTACTGCAGCTATGCTGGTGTTTACTTCAGCCTCATGAGCGTATTAGAGATAAGATGAAATAAATACTTTATTATAACCAGAGGGAAATTATCCTGCCAGTCTGACATTTCACCAATGTGGCACAATTAAAGGCAGATACGTTTCTATTCTATTCAATTCTAAGCAGCCATAAAAAAAGCAATACACAGGGTCCACAAAAAAGACAATGTATGTAGAACATTTACTGTTTATTATTAATATTAATGCTTATTGTTTACTCTCTTTTATATCATCTTTATATGCTGCTGGAAACATACATTTCCCTTAAGGAGTCATCCCAAAGGGGTCAATCAAACTCAGTCTCAAGTCTTAAGTCTAAAAGTATAAGAAGTGGTATGATTTAATAAAGGTGATTGGAAAAGAAACACGTTTCCTTCTTACAAAGTTCTGCAGATTCTCAACACAAAGAGAAGCAGATCCTCACACTCTGAGCTAAACAAAAACAGAAGATGAAGGGACGTCTCCCCCGGGCTGCGAGGCGTCGCCTGCACGCTAACGGCGATAAAGAGAAAACAATAAAACGTTGCGCATCTTTTCTTTCACACTCGCAGGTAAATTCTGGGGACTAACAGTCTGCAGGTGCTCCGGCTCCGGGCTCCGCTCGGGCTTTTAGAGGCTGAATGCAGCCGAGGCAGAGAGGCCGAGCACAGCTCTTCATTAGGGCTCCAGCGCAGACTTTTTGAGAGTGTGTGTGTGTGTGTGTGTGTGTGTGTGTGTGTGTGTGTGTGTGCGTGCGGTCTCCATCTCCAGCAGCTCTAAGGCAGCACTCGGAGCTTTATTGGCTGCCGGCAGCACAGCGGAGCACTTTAGCGAGCACTCACCTCCACCTCACCCCTTTTAACTTATTAACTTACATTAACTCATTCTAACCTGTCAACAGCTCCACGTCTGGGCCGCTAATAAATCACAGGGTGTGTGTGTGTGTGTGTGTGTGTGTGTGTGTGTGTGTGTGGGACGTGTTTACCACTGTGTGGATCCACAAAGCTTTTTACCTTCCGAGTCACTATTAATGAAGCCAATCTCCACTTTGACTGTGTGATCACTGTTTTTAATGCACTTGAGTGTTTTTTAAAGTGCAATCAAATGCTAATTAGAGGCGGCTCAGACGAGGTTGTTGTGTTTTCCCCCTCTCCTCTCCCCCCCTCGGAGGGTTTGACCATAAATGCTCTTTCTGTGCGTTTTTCTTTTGTGCAGGCTGAAGCAGGAGCTGGAGTCGGTGCTTAAATGCACCTGCGATGCTGGAGGACGACCCCCTCCCACTCCTCCCACTCCTCCCATTCCTCCCAATCCTCCCACCCTCCTACGCGTCTTCACTAAAAAGGCCACACACACACACACACACACACAAAAATGGAGGGTAAACAATGCAGCGAGGGCGCAGGCCTCTCGGAGACTTTGCAATGATTAGTTTTTGTTTGGCTTCTTTGAGTGACGTGAGGGAGGAGACCAGCAGCTCTGCAACAATAACTCGCCTCAAACAGAACCGAGATGCATGTTAAGGCGATAAAACGAGAGATCTGGAAATCATAAAACATAACACATCATATCTGGAGTTTTAGGCCTGATTTCACTTCAAAACAATGCATAGCTCCTGCATAGCTCCAGATAAAACTTACTATAACCAGGTTTAAAAACCATCATCCAATCAGCATCCTTCAAAGAGAAGGAGTAAGAAATGTGAATAAAGCCAATTATAAGGAATAGGAAATAAATTCTGAGGAATTATAAGGAACAACAGATCTGGCATTCCTCAGACTCCACACACTCGTTTTTGGATGAGAAGGAGAAGGTCTGGTTGATTTCATAAACGTCATACATTTTCATAAATTTCATAAATGATAGAAACAACACTAAACAAAACTAAAAGAAATGACTAAAAAACAGAACCAAAAGGTGGTGACACTTCTGTTTGGAGTTTGACTTTTATCTTTCATATCTCAGCCTTTATTCAGGGTGACTTCCTGACTATAGCCGTGTTTCCATTACCTCAAGAAATGTGAAAAACATAAATATGACAATAAACAATCAAAAGACGATCACTATCATCACTAAAGTGTGATGGAAAGACTCGTAGGGGGTCACATGACCAGTCATGCTCAAGCATGGAGCGAGACTGAACTCTCTCTAAATGTGATTAAAATATCTAATAATTCCAGATGTACATCTTACATAGATCGTCTATTATGGGATGTCCCAGGAATAGACTTTACTGCACAAAGAGTTACAGTTCTACAGAGTAGAACATCCTTCAGTGCAAGTAGAAGTTGAACTTTACTGGATTCTTCTGATTTTTCTCTATTATTTCGTGAAAAACTGTTTTACATCTGAAAAAACTAATAAGCACAGAGTCATTTTTTTACAGTCTGGATACAGAAACCAAAGCTACATTGTATTATTTTACATTCATTTTGAAATCATAACATAACATAACACACTCCCTAAAACACACTCTCACCGTGTGAATTACATCACAGATTGACCTTGTTTCTGTATCTGTGTGTGTACGTCTCCCCTCCAGCTTGTTTTTAATAGATCCAGATTAGGGTTCATTTATTGGTCCATTGTGGTCTAATCACCTGTTCTCTGAACCTGTGCAGAACCTGGCGTTCTCCGTCTGAACGTGGGACGGCGAACAGAGGAAAAGTGAAAAATCAAATCAGCCGCGCCGAATGTGTCTGTCCCCTCTAACGAGGCTCTGATTGAACGTTTCAGTGGGGGAACATGTCGCCATTAGTCTCCATGCTCCACAGAAGCATTTAAAAGAAACTTCAGTGGAAAAAAAAAAGAGGAGAAGAAAGAGAGGGAGACGCTAATTAGAATAGGGGAGACGCAGGAATAGCTGCGAAGCATCAATTTAAGCGTAATCGTCACAATTACTGCTCCCACAGCTCGGCTGGAGATGCTCCGGGGCCTTTATTTGTGGGGACGAAGTTATATTTTATTTGATCTATTTTTACATCTTTTACATCTATCTTTTTTTTATTTTTTGCGTCAGACGTTGCAGGTTCCTGGTCTGCAGAGATGATCTCGGTCGGCCTCATCACAACATGATCAGTTTGAGAAGCTGTGATTTATTCATTTGGCCTCAGCCTTCGAGGAAACGAACGACGTACACTCAGTAAAATAAATGCTCAGAATGACTTAAAGATGTTACGTCAAGTGGTTCCAATAGAGACTTGAGTACATACAACTTGATTTAGATGACTTAATTAGGAAAATCGACTCTGGTCAGCTAAAAATACATGATAAAGTTTAAATTTTCTTTTGTAAATGTGGAATGTGTGTGCAGATTAACATGTACAAAGGAGATCAGTGTGATTGATTGAGATGTTATAACAATATGTTTTATTACATTTAGACACAACAAAGTTTTCCATTTTAGACCAAAGTTTGCACACAATGTTCTGTACATCTTGTGTGTTTAAAGCCCGAACCCTCCATGACTTCCTCCTGTCGGTTTGTGAACTTTTTGAAGCCGGGAGTGAGCCGCCATCTTGAATCCTTGAAGCCAGAAGAAACCATATTCGGATGAGAGGGCGGGGCTTGAGAGGAGAGGGAGGCGGAGCTAACTTGTGACCTCCAACACGTCCACTTAGCCCTACGATCCAGGGAATAACTTGGCCGGACCAATGAGCTAAGGCACTAACTAGCTTAGCAAACCATATGTCTGATGAATGTAACGCTTTAGCGCCTGTGAGGGTCACCTGTCAATCACTCTTGGTCAGACATGTCAATAACATTTGTTTTAAAGCTCTAATATCTCATTAATCAGTATTTCCACCAGCTGACCATCAGATCACACTCATAGCTGTTGCTACCATTACAAATTGTGAGAAAGAATGAGTTTTTCATCTATTTTATAACGAGTCTATGGGCCCGGCATCATGTGACATCACCGCCCCCCCCCCCCCCCCCCCCCCTCTGTCCCCCCCCCCCCCCCCCCCCGGTGTGTGAGGGCGAAAACGGTCGACACAAACACTTTTAATGACGCGATTAGAGGCGTCATTAAAAGCCGATCTCACGCCGCTGTTGTGACAGAAAGTGCAACTAATAAAGGAGGAGCTGCACGGGCCTGCCACACACACACACACACACACACACACACACACACACACACACACACACACAGACGTCAGCTAATGAGAAGCTGCTCTGGGTGTAAGGTCAGACAGGCGTTTCCTCAGCTGGGATGCTCTGCTTTACCTCCCCCTCTCTCCCCCCTCTCTTCCCTCCTGTCTCCCCCTGTCTCCCCCCTCTCTCCCCCCTCTCTCCCCCCCTCTCCCTTCAAACTCAGACCGTGAGAAGACCAACTGAGCAGACCCGTCATGGTGTCGCTGCTGCAGCCCCGAGAGCAGAGAAATCAAGCTGTCACTGCACAGAAACACAGAGGGGGGAGGCAGCTCCTCACCCCCCCTCACCCCTGTTCCCTCATTCCCTCCCCAGAGCCCATTATAGCAGGTGCCAACACCGGGAGATGGATCACACACACACACGCACGCACACACTGAAACGCACTCACCTCTGTGCATCTATCAGTATGAGAGCAGCTCAAGAGAAACAAGAGTTCTTCCTCTGAACTGTCTCAAAGTCACAGCATAGAGAAAAAACAGAGGAGGAGGAGGAAGAGGAGGAGGAGGGAGACCAAGACATCTCTGGCAGCTCCTCAGCAGGAGTTGGGAGAAGTCTATAGAAGGTAGAACGTAGCTCTAGAGTATGTAGAGGGAATAGTTCCTGGATCCTGCCCAGCATGTTAAAGCAGTAGTCCTCGACCTCTTTGATACCAGGGACCAGGCATGAAAATGTTGCAGCTAGCTCTTAGCTAGCTAGTTAAATAGCTAACCAGCTAACTAACTTCACCACGAGTTGAGAAACACAAATTTTAGGTCTTTTTTAAGTAATAACAAATAATAATATTCTTAGTTTGAAGTTTGGAGAGACTGTAGACGTAAGCAAAACCAGAGAATTCCTCTAGATCCATCACATCTAGATCCATCACATCCACTACATCATGATGATGAGGTCATAATTAACCAGGCAAGAGGCTCGTAACGTCATTAAGAAAACTAACAGGTGCCATTTTTTCCCCTACTGATTGAAACCAAAATGACAGAAACCAACATGCCTTTGCGGATTTCACCCCTTCAAAATAAG
The DNA here is from genome assembly GCA_029224185.1 of Karalla daura. NCBI lineage: Eukaryota > Metazoa > Chordata > Actinopteri > Chaetodontiformes > Leiognathidae > Karalla > Karalla daura. The sequence goes on along the minus strand of CM055201.1, from coordinate 21,493,915 downwards.
AGCATCGGACATGACAGGAACGGTTAATCTTTATTAACTACTTGAATAAAACCGTTTATGAAGCTAATATCTGATCATGTCTGAACACATTGAGCGATGTAAACAGTAGCTTGAGGCCGTTAATTCTTTGTCAGCTTCTTTGCTATAGATCTAGATCGTAACGTTCAGGTCTTCATGGCGACCGCGGCTCCGGGTGTAGAAACAGAGTGAGTAGAGCAGCTTTTAGTGACATTCACAGAGTTGTGACTGCAGCCAGACGAACGACAGCTACACTCTGAAGCGTTGAAATGGACGAGCAGTTCTTCCTATTTTTACTCCTCAATGTTGAAAAAAAATGTATAAAATAAAAAAAAATGGTTGAAATGAATCTGCAGAAACTTCCGCTCTTTGTTCCAACGTGTCCGCGCGCTACGCTGCTCTTTTCACATGTTTACACCTAGAAGTAATTACAGTGCTGAGGACGTCGGGGGACATCGATGATGTTTTATTTATTTATTTGTCTATTTTTTCCCAGTTGAGGCTGTAAACTCATGTCGCTTTGTGCTCAAAACACCAGCAGCTTTAAATAGAAACTAAACTTGAAAACCACAAAGGTTTGATATGTGAAAGGATGTGATATGAGGGGAGATCTAACGAAGGAACGTGAGGATGTAATAAGGCCTCAGGATCCACACAGCAACAAGTGAACAGTCTCATTATTATTTATCTATAATAACACATAAAAGGACAAGAAAGACAACCACTGTCTCACAATGTATGTGGATCATACACTGTGTACATTTGATAACCTCTTTCTTGGTCATCTTTTACTTCTGTGGTCTATGTATGTATGTGTGTATGTATGTATGTATGTATGTATGTATGTATGTATGTATGTATGTATGTATGTATGTATGTATGTATGTATGTATCTATCTATCTATCTATCTATCTATCTATCTATCTATCTATCTATCTATCTATCTATCTATCTATCTATCTATCTATCTATCTATCTATCTATCTATCTATCCATCCAAATATGGATGAAATAATGAAATAATTCCTGGATGGAATTACAATGTCTCCACTGAACTTACCTGTAAACGTGTATAGAAATCTTCTATGTGCCTGTGGATGATATATATGATGTGTGTGTGTGTGTTGGTGTTTCTGGCAGGCCTGACACAGCTTGTATGTGTGTGTGTGTGTGTGTGTGTAATGGGAACAGCTGGCTGAGGGAATGAGTACAGAGAGAGAGGTGATGGATGTGAGTGGAGCTCCTGTGACAGATGAGCTAACAGGTGTTCACCACAGCCCTCAGAGAGACGCTGTTTATGAGCCGGAAAAGACAGCCAGACGCAGAGCGCAGCTCAGCACACACACACACACACACACACACATACACACACACACCGTATCACAACTCCACACTCTACATCACACACACACACACAACACATCCAGCTGCATGACGCCAGATAAGCCCTGAGGTGGTAGAGACGCTTCAGATCCACGGCTCAAGAAGAGACGACACTCACTCACTCACTTCACATTAGTTTTTCTTTATTTTTTTCCAAAATAAAAGCGATTTCTCTAAAAATGTTGGTAAAACATATTTGCCTCTTGTAGGTGTTTTGCAGATGAGCTATCGTAGAGTAGAAATCCTATAATAAGTGCCCACAGACAAAGCAACTTGTTATCCTCCGTCTTTCTTCTCCTTCTTCTACTTATGGTTCCTCTTCCAATGTCAGATTTCAGTTCATAATTTCTCGACAGAATATCAACCTTTGGTCCCACCAGGAACCGAGAAACTGGTCCCAGTAAGGAATGAATGATATGAAAGAACGATCTGAAGATAGAAGAAGGGACAGGCTCTCTCTCTCTCTCTCTCACATACACACACACATCCTAGGATACTCTCAAAATATCCAGCAGAAATGTCCTACTTAGATCTAGAAATCCATTTATGATCTACCTGTGTATCTATCTATGCACTTAGCTATATCACCTTCTATGAATCTCTTCAAATCTATCCATCCATCCATGTCATATTTATCTATCTCTCTATCCATCCATCTCTCTATCTATCTACATATTAATCTACTTACATCTATATATTCTACTGCTTCAGTCTATTTCTGTCCAGTATGAATCTATGCATTCTTCTGCCCATCTATAAAATACTTCTGCATAAACTTGAGTTTCTCTGCTCGACATGAAGGTGGCGAGGTAGACGAGGATGGAGAAGCAGCAGTGGAGGGGGAAGATGAAGAAGAACGTGTGTGAGCGGGTGGAGTGACAGATTCACCCGGAGCCGTTCATGGTGAAGGTGTCCGCCCGCCAATTAGCGGAGCTCATCATTAACGACTCTGTGTGGGAGCCACGTTCGGCCGTGAATCACCCGAGGAGGAGGAGGAGGAGAGGAAGAGGAGGAGGAGAGGAAGAGGAGGAGATGTGATTCTCAGTGGGGGAGAAAAAAGTGATTTCGAAGGCGTTTCATAAATTCACTCTTTATTGTTCAGTTCACAGAGCGACAAAGGTAAAAAGACGTGATTTCAGCAGAGTTAATGTTTGTTTTTCACCTCTAAACAACATTCTCACACAGAAGGCACTTGAGTTAATGAGACGAGGGGAAACAGGGAAATCCTGCCTTTCTCTTGTTGTTGGCACGTAACAATAACAATAATGATAATAATGATAATAACAGTAAAAGTTCTCAAATGGGAGCAAAGTTTGGCTGTGACACTGATCCAATAGAAGGAAGAGGTTCTGAGGTAAAACTACCAGCCTGGACTTTAGCTGTAATTTAGAGGAGGTTTGTATATTTCCATCTTTTTCGAGTTTTAAAACTTTTAAAACTTTGCTTCGTTCTGGACTTCTACAACGTTATTTCTGCAGTTCAGGACCACGATCTTTTCCTCAAAAATCACAAACCCCACACAGAATGGTTCAGTTTCAGCTTTATTCCAGTTGTAGTTTGGGATCAAAGTGCCTCGTGTTTTAAAAGTACCGCCCCGGATCGTCCTGAACTGTGGGAATAACACCAGAGAAACGAGGAGTGAGGCGCCGTTCTTCTCCCCGGAGGACTGACAGGTTTCCCCGGCGTCTCTACGCCTGAGCCAGGGCTTGTTTGAGGTCTCTGAGCAGCATGGACGCCATGACGCTCTTCTCTGTGTTGATGGTGAGGAGGGCGGAGGACGCCTCCTTCAGCTCCAGGGAGACCAGGAGCAGCGCTCCGCTGCTGACCGCCCGCCCCGCAAAACCTGCACACACACACAGAGGAACGCCGGGGTTCAGCCCGAGAGCTTCTGAGAGTCACTCAACATGGTAAAACGTGACTTTACAAGACTCTTTGTGTGTGTTAGAGTCCTTGGATGCCGGTAAGGGAGTTTATAGAAAGACAAAAGGGAGGCAAAAGTCATAAAATTTGAAGTTGAGTTTTCTCTGCTGCAGACTTCTGCAGACCATTCCACATTGATCAGCGACACATCTTTAACTAAACAGCAGTTTGTGATTAAATCTATAGAGAGCAACCACAGGACAGATCTCAGATCAGCTGAGGAGGAACAAAGCTCCAGAGAATCAATGAAACCAAAGGTAAAGTTTGCTAAAATAAACCTTTGGTCCAAACAGAGGTGACCCTGACTCTCAGTCATTATCCATAAACACTCCAGACTTTTTACAGTCAGGCTGTTTGGAAAGCGCTGGAATACCAACAAAATGTAATGAGCTCCAATAGAGGAGCTTGAGCGTGTCTTTCTGATATCTGAGAGGATTGTTTTTCCAAATGTTGCTTTTATATTAACAGCTTTGTATAGAGACAGAAGGATCGATAGAGTTTATCTAATCTGATCTAAGGTTTGAGCAGAGTGTCGTTGTCTAAAGAATTAAACAATAAACCGTCCATCTCACTTGAGCTGCTCCAACTTTCAGAGTCGTTAATCCGACCTAAACCTGAGGTTCCTGAAACGAACCTCCCAGAAGGATCAATAACCTTCCTGTGTCTCAGTCGACACCTGGGACGAGGATGCTGGGAATTCAGACTTCTGTCTACAGTTGGAAGTCATTTTGTCATTATCGTTACAAAGATTCCTTTTACTGCGTGATCACATTGTATGACTGCTCAAGTATCTGTGAGAAAAGCCTCTAGTCGCTGTTTATTATGGAGCAAGTTGATGTGCATGAGTTATGAGCTTCATAGAGCTTTATAATGACTTTATAAAGCTAATCCTTAATCCCAGTTAATCCCACTGAGGAGTGAGACGGATGTGAAGTTTAGTCATTTAAGAAACACGCAACACGCTGACTTTATCTGAAATAAAATATAGATAAAATAAAATATAAATAAAAATATAGAATAGAAGGAGGTTTCCTAAACATCAGAGGTTTCATTTATTGTGTGAAACAATCTTCCTGGACGATGTCATTTTTGGATTTTTGTAAAAAATTTAACATTTTTATTTATATTTATTTTATCAATAAATCACATAATATGACCAAACACTAAACTCATATAAAAAGATTTTAGTTTTAATTTATTTATTTAAATTATTTAATCAAATTATTTTATTGATCTTTTTTAGATATTTTGTTAATATTTCACATCATTTTTAGAAATCAAGTCTGATCTCAGTTTATTCCCACGGTCACTGTAGTAACTAAAAAAACCGACCCAAAAAAATGATTGAAAACTCATTTGAAAAACGCTGAACTTCACATTAAACTTCTGAAATGTAAATATCTTCCTCATCTTTCTACGTGAGAATACATTTAACAGGAAACTGAATGTTGTTGAGCTCAGGACATTAACCACCTGACATTAACTTTTTTTTTCTTCCCATTTTTGCATCATTTTACAAACCAAACAACTAAAGGACTAATCAATACATAAATGCTAGTGTGACTGTTTTACATGGAGTCTACTGATCAATCAAAGTAAAATGTTACGTTTTGTTGTTGGACGTTTCACCAGAATAATTCACATGAATATCATCAAATA
>CM055201.1:21480226-21487726 GCA_029224185.1 Karalla daura | reverse complement strand
GACACAGTGGACTAGAAGATCCCCCAGTTCAAATCCCCAGTTGGACTGACTGGTCTCTCTGTGTGGAGTTTGCATCTTCTCCCAGTGTGTTTGTGGGTTTCTCCAAGAACTTTCCCAGTCCTCCCATAGTGTAAAAAAGCATGTTTAGGTCAGTGGGAGACTCTACTGTATGTAGTGTGACTGTGATAGAAAGTTGGAGTTTTAAACTCAACTTTTACTTTATTGTTGTGATGTTGAACTAGTGGTGGATTCTTCTGTGGCGAGAGGAGTTTGTTCTCTCATTGAAAACATCTCAGGTCTGGAGGATGTCTCCAGCCTGGTCCAGCTGAGATGAAGAGGTGGAGATGGAGCTTCTCTCTGCTCTGTCTTCATGGGAAACATCGACTCTGTGTCCAACCAGAGAGATGAGCTGGAGATACTGGGTGGAGACTCAGAGAGGAGAACATCCAGCCAGGGACCACCTCCATGGTGGAGTTCTCCATGGAGCTGCTGCTGGATCCAGACTAAAACATCCTGAGGCTCTTTGATAATATCAGGAAACCTCAGTCATGGATTCACTGGAGATGCTAGAGTCCATTCTGAACATCTGGGATCATCCACTTCATAACACCTGGACGGACCAGACCATGGAGGAGGTGGACCCTCCTGATCTGGACCTGCAGCCATCAGGCTTCTTGATTCCTCTGAGCTGCCAGACTGATGAGTTTACCCTTTGTGGATCGATGAAGTCAATCCTGTTCCTACATGGGAGGCATAGCATGTCTGAGGAGACATAGTGGACTCCAGGAGGCTGGGACTGGACCACCGACCTTCACATCGACAGATGATGCAACGGAGATGCCTTCAAAAACAGCCCGGAAGAAACACTTATGTGTTGTGTGTGTGTGTGTGTGTGTGTGTGAGGGCCTGGAGTAGAAACGCAGCCTGGATCCAGGAGAAGAATTAAAGGAATATCTCAGGCTGTAATTGTTTCACTGTCATGGCTCAGATAATGGACTATTGCTCCAATTACACCGCTGATCAATTGATTTAACCTGGAGCGTCCATGCAGGAAACATACCTGAGCAGGGGAGGGAGGGAGGGAGGGGGGAGAAAAAGAGGGAGAGAGAGAGGGAGAGAGAGAGGGGAGAGAGAGAGGGGGAGGGGGCCTATGATTTATCACAACGGGAAGGCAGCAGCAGTTTTTCGGTGCCCGGCCTGTCCTAACGCATTTCTCTGCAGCCATCAGCCGTGATTAAACACCTGCTGTTGCGGGGGAACAAAGCGCACTAATCCAATATGTATTTCTGACATCTTAAATATCAGCCTCTCCCCCGACATCGCCCCGGCTTTTTTTTTTTTTCACGGGATGGAATTCTAAAACATATTTTTCTAATTTATGGACGGACTATAAATCAAAATTAAGCCCACGGACAACGAAATATACATCAGTGCAAAAGAGAGGAGGGGTGGGGGGGGTGGAGGGTGGAGAGGGGGGGAGGGGGGGGGTGAGCCACATGCTCATACACACACAACACACACAACACACACACACACACACACAGACATATGTCCTTGTATGGTCTCTCTTTCTCGCTCTCCTTCATGTCTTTGTGCGAATAGAAAAGTCAGATTTTGATCATTTACACTGTGTGTGTGTGTGTGTGTGTGTGTGTGTGTGTGTGTGTGTGTGTGTGTGTGAGATTCAGAGGTTCAAAGAGCTTTTTATTGTCACTCCGTTCTCCACTCACACGAGAATGAAGACAGAATTAGTGAGTGAGGTCCCGGGTTTAGCGGTCGATAAGTAACACCATAAATAATAACAGTGATAAGTTATAGTCACGAGGTAATAAAAATAGAGAAAATAAAAGAGAAAAAGTGACGAGTAGAGATGAAAAATTAAAACCCAGCATTCAGCTGAATGGTGGTGAGCAAATAGGATACATATGAGCTCTGGAGTGTAGAAATAAGACTTTAAAAATTGTGCAAAATGTGCAAAACGTGCAAAAAGATACACATCTACATAATAGAAACATATGCAAGTGTGTGTGTGAGTGTGTGTGTATGTGTTTAAAACCCTCAGACTGAAGTTTATTTGTGTTGTGTTTATCAGAACCAGTGTGATTCACATTGACATTTTTAAGGCTTTTGATGAAACCTTCAGGTTATTCACATATTTCTTCTTCTGGAACAATAACAAAATAAAAACTAGTGCTTAAAAATGTTGTTTTTCTGGCATAGTTTAAGCATAATTGTACCATAGGCACTTACAGTCAAATACATCTGATGAGCTGTGATGTTAACGTTGAGTAAAGACACATATTATATATTGCATATGATAATAAAAATAATACAGTATAATGAGTGAATCAGTGCCTCAGTGACAGCTTTGATGCAGAAACTTTCTTTCTTTGCATCTCAGAATTTCTATAACATTTCTATAACGTGGCACCGTTAGTTTTACTGAGGTTACACTTATGATACTTTATGTTTCACACTCCAAATAAATTATGAATGAATGAGCTTAATGTTCACTGATAGACGGTAAACACATCACAGCATCTGTGATAATTCACCAAAATTACATAAATATGATATAATACGACGTGATATATAATAGAATAGAATATACGTAAGTTGTTAAGACTCACTACTCAGACTATGGCACTGTCAAGGGTGTAAAATTCTGTTTATCTTCTGGTACTTTAGTTTATTTGAAAGCGTAATATATAAGTATTTAAACTTCCACACACGACATGTATTACATATAGATTATTCTTCCTATAATAGAAATAGAAATAGAAGAACAGAAAACTTTTTGAGCCAAGCTGCTGTACAGTAAAAGGCTGGTGGTCACACTATTTCCAAAATAAATACAAAACAAAAAACAAAACAAAATATGAAAACAATTTACAAGTATTTTCATTACAAATTATCATAATAATCTCTGGTCACACATACCAGTTTGGTGTATTTGGTGTAATATTCAGCGTTTCATGTATTTTATATCTTCAATAAGCAGCAGATTATCTCACCTTTGACCTTTTTATCAACTGTGACTGATCAGTTAATCAGCTTCTGGTCTAATAATCGATTAATCAGCTGGTCCTGCTTCCTGTTTATAGAAGATACCACATTCAGAAAGCTTCGGTCTTTTCTTCTCATCCCATCTTTTCTCAACTTGCTGCAGTGTCGAAGCCCCCCCCCCCACCCCCAACCCCTCACCCCCACCCAAGGGCCACTGCCCCCCCCCCCCCCCCCCCCCCAGGGTGACACTCATTGTATGTGACTCCTCAATTTCGCTGCTTCCCTGCGTTTACAGCACATTTCTGCGGCTGGATCTCCTCGCTATGAACTGTCTGGACAAGCGGTGTTTGCAGCAGGTAATGGATTGTTTTGGGGGCTTTCTTTTTGTTTTTTATTCCCTCCTCGTCCTCTGGACCCTCTCAGATCCCATTTCTACACACACACACACACACACACACACACACACACGCGTGCGCCCTTCCTCCATAAAAGACCAAACATTATTCTATTTGTCTGCGTCCCTGCTCCGTCCTGTGTTCAGGAATTAGTCTCAGTGTTGACAACAATGAGCCGTTACAGGATCCCGGGAAAAAAAAACAAAAAACAAACTAACCCAGATAATTGTTTATAGTGGCCTTAATTAATGCGCTAATGACTGCATTTCATGCCTCCTAATGAAAATAAAGTATATTTTCAAGCATATAAAGTTTGTGGCCAACAGGGCGGCTAATTGTCATAATGCGTTCTTATTGATATTTATGTAAATAAAGCAGGTTCCTCTGATCAGAGCCGCGCTCTCAGGTGCAGGCGACGCGCATGCGCGCCCGCGAGCCGCATCAATCTCCTGCTTTACGTCCGAAACGGCTTCGACGACGTGTTCGGCTCACTGAGAGGTCTGAACCTGAAATCATCTCCATCATCTGGTTCTGCTCCTTCAGAGAGGGATTAGAGGACGGAACTAAAGATGGAGGATGTTTAGAGCACTCTCAAGTGTCATCTGAATTGCAGTTATCTACTACATGTAATGATGCTGGCAGGATATTTGTAGATTAAAAGATAGATCATAGACAAGATTTGTTGATGTGTCTGCAACTTTAAGAAGAATCATGTTCAACTATCTCTGGGTACAAAGTGTGTCTTTGAACCTGGAATCGGATGCAAAATCATGTGGATTCTCATAATCTGGTTTGACTGAACGCCTTTAACAACTTTTGGGACTGTCAGAAACTACAACTAGATAAGAGCTGTAGTCGGTCTGCATGTAACAATGCATGTAACAAACTACTCCTACAGGCTGAACTAGTGTTCAGAAACAGGCATGTAAACCACCTGGAATCACATTCAGAATCATCTGGATTCTCTTATTCTGTTTCCACTGGAGTTTTTAAGTGACAAAATATTGAACTGTAGATATTTATAATGGTGAATTCCTCCCTGGTTGGAGCTCTAGTTGTTATCTAGTTGTTGTTTTATCAGAAACTCCTTATAACGATGCTGCCCGAGACTTTGTTTAAGAAGCGATTTTTATTCTAAATGAGTCTTTTTTCCTGCAGGGTAAACAAAGCTTTTATAAACTAGTGTTGCAGGTAAAGAGTGAGATTAGGCTGGATTATTTTGCACTGTGGAAACGAGGCCTCAACACAGACAGACTGGATGATGAAAACACATCAATACTGAGATGAAATGAACACTTTCTGACTCTGTGTGTGTGTGTGTGTGTGTGTGTGTGTGTGTGTGTGTGTGTGTGTGTGTGTGTGTGTGTGAGAGAGAGAGCTGATTGTGGTTGTTGTGGTTGTGTTTGCCGGGACACAGGTGGCATTAATTAAGAGAACAGTGAAAAATGCACACGTTCTTTTCCATTCAGCGACTTTTATGTCAGACAGCAGAATTTAATGGCGACGTCAGTGTCTAGAAAATGAATGTTCGCGTTAACCACCGTTTTCATCTCCCTGACAAATTACCTCCTTCCTCTTCTCTTTCTTCTTTCTTTCTTCTCCCTTTTTTCTTCCTCCACATCGTCACACCTGTGGGGAAGAAAGAGAAGGAGGGAGGCTGCTTTTTTTCAGCCCCTCCGGGCCTCCGTAGTTGTCGGCGGTCTCCCTCCTCTTGATGGAGTCGACGTCACTGCTCAATAAAACAAAGACAAATAATCCAGTCTAATCTGGTCCCACGTATATGGTCCCCATATGGTCCAATTATAAGACATCAGGTGGAAATATGAATGTAAAAAGATGTAAAAAGACACGTGTCCTTTACATCTTTGCGCCGGTTACAGCTATAAAACACTCCTCAGATATGTACATAGATATTCCTTATTAGTCCTTATTAGTCCTTATCTGACTATAGAAACATATAGATGTTTTTTACAGTATAACACCAGCTAATGTAATTTTACTGATGCTTATCAATGTATTTTAATACAACTACCAACACGCTTGTAAAGCAGTGCTATTCCAGCATGTTCTGTTAATTAGTATGTTGTCATACTGGCCAAGATAAACCGACATTTCTATTTCACCTATTTCTACCTTTATTCACCCCTGCTTGATACTGTCTAACTCGCAACACCTGAGTCAAGTTTGGGGCGTAATAATAATCTGTTTTACAGTGTTTTTATGCTTCTTTTTTTTCCAATAAAGTAATTTATTGATTTCAGTATAGCAATATTCAGGAAATCTGTTTAGTGTATAGAGGAGAATGTATTTGTATATGTGATTAGTTAAATAAAGTCAAATACACCGTTAAGACTAATTACAGCAGAAATGTGCAATACAGGGTGTATTTTCACAGTTGGTACTTTTACCACTGCAGTATCTTCTAAACCTCGATTATAAAGATATCTTCTTATATTTTCTATCAGTGTCCTTATTTCAGATATGTGAAGGATTTTGCAGACGGGTGCACACACACACACACACACACACACACACACACACGTACGCCTCCCAGCATCATACCAAACACCACTCACGTCTTTGCGCACACACACGTGCCTCCATGAATGTGTGTGTGAAGAGAAATGAGAAGTGCGGAGGGAGAAGATTTTTCATTTTGTGTTCTGCTTCAGCTCTGCCCCCCTCCCTCCCTCTTCCTCCTCCCCCACCTCCTCCCCTGCCCCCCTGTCTCTCCCCCCCGCTACAGAGGATCCAATCAATCTGCCAGCTATTAAGTTTGTTAATTGATAATGCATACTAATTAGGCTGAGCGCAGTTACTTTGGAGACTCTGAGGAGGTAATTGTAGGCACAAGTCCAAATGGAGTTTAAAACAGTCTGTGCCAGGTAAAAATTCATTAGGCGGATAGATTGGAGAGGACGAGGGGAGGGAGGAGGTGCGGAGCAGAACAGGTGGAGGGAAGGAGGGAGGGAGGGAGGGAGGGGGAGGATGGGGGTCAATGCTAATGCCAGTCTATGGAGAAATTTCCTGTTGTGATCCAATCATTGTTTCTGCAGCCGCACACACCCTCTTTGTTGTTGCTCTGCAAACTTCTTATCAGACCTGTCGGAGAAATGTCAAGCACAACAACGTATTACTTTTTATAGGTGGTATGAGCCCCGAGACTGTGAAACACGCTACAGCGTAGCAATTGATCTGAAATAGAGTTATGTTTTCATTCACCAACAACTGACTTCACTGAAACAGAAGATTGCAACACGTGTTACTTGGAGAAACACCTTGACTGGTGCTATGCTAACACGAAGTTAACAACATGCTAACACCAAACTAACATCAAACTACCATCAAATTAACACTGAGATAACACCACGCTAGCACAAATGAGATACCAAGCTAATACCGAACACCAAACAGGGGCTAACACTAGCCGAACAAAAACACCAAAACATCGGACTAGCACAGAGCTAACACCAAGCTAACACTGAGATAACACCAAGCTAACACAAATGAGATACCAAGCTAATACCCAACACCAAACAGGAGCTAAGCAAACACCAAACTAACACTTGCCTAACAAAAACACCAAAACATCGGGCTAGCCCCGAGCTAACACCAAGCTAACACTGAGATAATACCAAGCTAACACAAATGAGACACCAAGCTTATACTAAACACCAAACAGAAGCTAAGCTAACACCAAACTAATACCAAGCTAGCACCAAACTAACATTAGCCTAAAAAAAACACCAAAGCACCAGGCTAACGCTGTGCTAATCAAGAGACGGCTGAAAAGAGTTTTTTGAAGTATTTTGAAGAACTGTTTTTCTATCAGATGCTCATTTATCCTCCTTTGGAGCATTAAAAAAACCTAAAAAATAATTCAATTGACAACTAGTAATACCTAGAACTATATAATGTGGAAGAAACTCCTAGCCTCGCCTCTATATCAGACTAGGCTCCACCACCTCCTACTGCACCTCCTCCTCCTCCTCCTGTTCCTCCTCCTCCAGGCTGCCCCGAGGCGTGTGTGATTGACATGCGTTTAACATAATGAGACCCATCTCCGGGATCTCTGCGTGACGGCTACGAATCAAAGGCC
>CM055201.1:21412726-21472726 GCA_029224185.1 Karalla daura | reverse complement strand
CGGCCTCTAATCCGCTAATCAGAAAACTCATTTTTTAGCCCTCTATCAATGAACTCCCTGCACGCAGCTCACATTAGGCTTGTTCACTTGCATGTTTACTCTCTCTCTCTCTCTCTCTCTCTCTCTCTGTAAGAGGTGGGGCCGTACAGTAGGAAGAAGACCCCTTCCTTCTCCTCCTCTCTCCTTCCCTCCTCCCCTCAGTGGAGAGGAGAGAGTGTAGGGAGGGCAGGAGCAGCCAGCTGGGTTGTAGGAGTAATAAAGAAGGAGAATCAATAGGGCATGCAATGGAGCCAAGGTGCTGCCATTCATCACGCCGCCTCCCTGACTCCCATCATTCATCATGCTCAATGAGGCAGCAAATAGGAAAATGACTATTTGTATCAAACACATCTGCACTCATCCACCAAGGTATTTTATTCCCATTAACTCTCGGAGTAAAATACGCACAGGGTTGTTGTTTTTTTCCCCCCCTCTCACCTCCTCCTCCTCCACCTCCTCCTCCTCCTCCTCTTCCCAGTGATTGTGTGTGTGTGTGTTGTCTTTGTGTTGCACGCGTCGCTCTGTTTGTAAAGAATGGTGGAGCAAAGAACATATTTATGGTGGAGTTCTTCTCTCTCTCTATCTCTCGTCTCTCTCTCTCTTCTCTCTCTCTCTCTCTTTTCTAGTTTTGTGCAGACAGATATTTTTATGATTCAACCACACCCACATTCCCACCCTCCCCTCCCAGGTCTCACACCCACCTCCCCATCATCCTTTATGTGCTGTCATTGGCGGCTTGTCATGGATGTCTTCATTCCTGAATGCCAACCACAAACACACACACACACACACACACACACACACACACACACACACACTCACAGGCTCATTCTATTTGCCTGCTGGGTTTACACTCCCACTATAAATCTCCTCGGCTGACTCTAAGTGCGGCTTGTATTATTCCAGCGCGGCTTATTCACGCCTTTGCTCTATAAATTACCCGTGCCAGGTAAGATGGAGGCGCAGCGCGGCGACTAAAGGCTGGATGGGATGCAAATGTGGAGGACTATCATCATTATAGTGTAATACCCCATGAAATGGCGGGATCATTACAGTCTATGGCAGGATCATTATTGTCTATGAGCTTTATGAGGTTCTGGGGAATGGCAGAGGAGAGCGGCTATATGGGAAAATGGGCCCGCGTGCTCTTTCTCTCTCACACACACACACACAGACACACAGACACACACACACACACACTCCTCTGCCTGCGCTTCAAGGCTCCGTGATCCGGCCTCTCAACCTTTACATTAAACTAGTGCTGTTTGTTTTGAGGCGGCTCCCCCGGCGGCTACCCCCGTCACGTCATTACGGGCCTGCGGTTTTAATTGGATCTGTCAATTTTTAATGAATGTGGATGATCCTCAAAACAGAAAACATAAACAACCACGTTCTCATTACGCCGGAAAATAATGCAATCTGAGTTTTGAGGCGGGTGGAGGGGGCCAGAGGGCTGTGATGTTGTGTCTCTGCCGGAGAAGATCTGCTTTGATGTATTTCACATTTACGAGCGAGGACGTAAAACGCGGGATAAATAGTTAATAATGCTACGCTAATATTGTCCCTCGTAACTGTCTGGTGAGTAGATCGTGAGTGATGTTAAAACACGTCTTCTCATTACTACAGAATTTGTGATTTTTTGTCTCGTTTCGACACGTTATTTTACGCTTCTTGAGACAAATCCGAGCATCTCATCCATCTGCTCACACAGCCTCTGAGGAACAATAGCGGACATCGAGGATGAATCCTTGTTTATACCCTTCTCTCCGACGTTATAGTCACAAAGGTAAACGTGTGTGACGGCAGGACGGCTCCGGGCTGAGGACAGGCCGTCTGACTCTCAGGTTTCCTTTCATGGTTTCCTCTCATTGTCTGAGCAGCGTGGATCTGCAAAACGAGGGTCGCCGCTCAGGCTCGTTACGCCTCGACACAGCAACATCCGTTTACTGCGTACTCCTTCATTTTCAGAGCTGGGGTCTAAACAGTGGCGGCCATTTTTGTTGTCACTGTCCTAGAACCTAGAACTTAAGATGTAGAAATATAAACCTCTTTTTCCTCTCTTTTTCATTCAACTATGTCGTATGAAACACGCCAAAAGGCCTGAATGAATGATTACGGAGGAGCAGTCGAGATGCTCACAGCTCCTGAAAACCTCCATCACTCACGCGCACCAGATCAAATTAACTTCAGACTTCTGCTTCAAATTAGTCGTCCTGTTGTTGTGTTTATTTGTGTAGGTGTTTTGATTAAAGCGGCACAGAGCATAAAAAACTAGATAAGAAATACTGGCTGCAGATAACAGCTGTTGTTGCCTGTGCGCCAGCCGAGCTCGGATCCAGAAAGTGGATGCGTTGCGAGGCCGAGCCGGTTCTTTCCACAACACTTTCCCAACTCTAATGTCGCCTAATAGGCCGTAATAAACGTGTGCGTCGCATGCGATAATGGGCAAGGAAGCCGCTGTGCCGTTCCAGATGTTTAGCTCACGTAAACAACATGTGGACGCTGAAGTTACGGACCAGCTAGAAAACGTGAAGACGAAAGACAAATATAGAAACGAAGACTGCGTCGTTTAATGTAATTATACGGCATCTGTAAGTGTTTTCTGATTTGTGCAATTACCAAAATGTTGCAATGATTTGGTATAGTTGATTTGATATTGTTGTACTTTTTAGTATAGAATGTGGATGTTGAGATACACACACACACACACACACACATATATATATATATATAGAATATAGTGAAATCTAAATAGATTTGTCTCGTTTATATCACTGTGATACTTACAGGTATTGTATATATTTCTGCTTAATTGAATGTTTTTGTTGAATGTTTTTGATTTTGCAAAGTTATTTTAGTAATGGTTGAAGTGTTAATCTCCAAACCTGTTTGCACCTGAGATCTCGAAACATGCTACCTGTGGTAACCAGAATCACCTGACTTTAAATTCTATTCATTTCCAATTTACCTGTATGTAAAGTGTTTGTAGCAAGGTTATCTCAAGGCGTTTCATATAAACAGACAGCCCAGGTAGAACAAAAGAACACTCACAATCTTACCTGTTTTGTACCTTAAGAGTTTTAAGGTTAACGATACACTCTGGACAGGTCGCAGGACACACACACTTTCACACACACCTCGAGGCGATTCAGAGTCTACAGTCCATAATAATATTTTTGGACCGTGGGAAGAAACTGTAGAAATCCACGTAGACACAGGAAGAACATGCAAACTTTACAAAGACCCTCGACCTGACCAGGATTTGAACCTTTTTGGCACCTTCAGAGTAACCCTCTTGTTGTACTCTTACAGAACAGAGTCTACTTTATTGTCTGCTAAGAGCACTCTGGCATGGTAGTGCTTTCAAAGTTTGACGGACCTGGGTACAAAAGAGGATTTAAAGAGGCTCAGTTTACATCTAGGGACTCTCTGTCTTCTACCTGAAGGATGTTTCCTAATGTACTTGTTGGTGTAACTGACTGCTAGCATCCTGTGAGTGGCTAGCTTGTCAGTTAGCTTAGCTATTGTAAGGCAACAGTGCTATGTCAGTGATTGACAGTCTCCTGATGTAAATGCTCTTGTTGTTGTTTAACTGAGTGCTGCTCGGTGTAGCCGAGCCATTAGCTTGGTTAGCCATGCTGCTACCGGCTCCGCTCCATCACCTGTCAGTCTGAGAACGGGACATACATTTTCACGTCATTCTAACCGTAGGTCACAATCACAGAGGGGGTTAAATACACGTCCCAGTGTAGGTTGAAGATGTGAGGGTGTGTTCTGGTTAATTTAGCAACAATTACACATCTAGCTGTCTGTCAGAAAACTCTGTTAATCACCTCTTAGAATGAAAGTAAAGCAACACATGCCTTTCTTGAACGTCCTACAGTTCTGTACATGCTAATAGTGCTGCTAATGATGCATAACAACAACAACTGTTCTGCTTCTCGCTGTATCCTCTCAGTCGCAGCAGCTGGCTCTTTTATTATTAAGGCCCGCAAACACCTTTTTTTTTCTTTCTTCTTAGATATAAAAAGATCAGGCTAGCTTGATTTTTCGCTGCAGCCAAGTTGAGAGCATTAAGTTCTCCCTCCTCGCTCCTTTCTCCTCCTTCCTCCATCTTCCATTTCCAAATCTCCTTCATTTGGCCCCGAGCCTGTGCCCGACTGTGCCGGGCTCCTCGGGGAGCAGCCAGCAAAGCCACAGACTGCACGAACAGACCTCTCAAATTCATAAAATTCATAGGATTTTTCACAAATGAATGAACACAATTTTCTACCAATTTCCTCATTATGCAAATATGCAAAATATCGCATTTAGGCCAATTAGGCCTCCACACAGTTCCAAATTTAACCATTTAAGCCATAATTGCAGAAACTATCAAATAATTACCGCCGCTAATTGTGAATATTTGTGACAGATACAACAAATTCTCACACAAATTACGTTTTATCAGAGGATCCACTGAATGCCACCGCAACTATTTTCGCTCTTTTTTTTCCCCCTGAAAAGTCTAAATTAACTTACATAATAAAGCGAATTGAGTGCTTGTTATCAAATTTGAACAATTCATAAGGGCCGTAATGTGGAATGATGAAGTAAATTGTTCCGAGATCCACACAATATTTTACTGATCTCCTTCACTGGCCTTTCTATTTGTGGGGAAAAACGTCTCCTGCTATTACCGAGGGTGTCACGAGGTCTTCCACAGAGTGATAGAAGCTGATAAAAGGTGATGGGCGCTCATCACCGAGCCTCACTCCTCCTCCTCCTCCTCCTCCTCTTTTCACCAGTGTCAGAAACGACCCATTTTTCTTAAAAGAAAACAACAAAACGAGCCATTTAATAACAATATAATAAAAGATTTTTTTCTATTCTGTCTTTTTTCTTTCCCCTCTCCCCGCCCCGATAATAAACTGCAGGTGCCGCATTCAGGGAAGGTCAAATTTGGACACGGACATCTATTCTGGCCCTAATACGAGACACGGGCATTTATAACTGTCTTGCTGGTGACCCGTTAGCGGATTATGGATGTCCCCCTCGGGCAGTGATTTGTTTAATCCGTGGAAATGGTCCTGGCGCTATGTAAACAAGCCAAGTGCGGAATGAAGGCGGCCACCCGAGCGTGGCGGGGAGGCCCTATTTGTCAGGGGCCCTTCATAAAATACGGGGACGCTGTTGGAGAAGTGATGTCTTCATTTTTCGCAGAGGGCAAAAAGGCTGAAAGACTATTCCAGAGAATTTAACCACAAGAGGATTATGGGTTTTTTTTTTTCTTAAACTCGTCATTAAGAGAGAGATTTTTTCGTATTGGATGAGTGGACCGGTGATGTCCACAATCGAGTTTTCACAATAGCAGCTAAAATTATCTTATTTAAATCACACACTTTTTTTTAATCGTCTTTATGTGTTTAATATTTTGAACCAAATTTCCCTTTTGCCAATTAGTGTGACGGAGCTCCCATGAATACTAAAGGACCTGGAAAATGGCACTTATGCACTTCCTACCGCTAATCTGCAGGAGCAAATGTGTTTTTAGGGATATATGATTAAGACCGGCTCATTAGCCTTTATGCTACGCTAGTAGGTAATCTCCAGACTGAGGTCTCATTTTATCCTTCGCTCATCTCATCCTTAATAACAAAGAAAATACACATTTTATATGTGTTTAATGGATTTACAAACAATCAGCTACTATCAGCTACTATCAAATGGGAAATAGCATTTATGCTAAGCTAATCAAACTATATTTATCATTCCCCTGTCCAACCCTCAACAAGAAAGACAATTTTTATGTATTTAAATACACTTCTTACACAAAATTTGGGTTAAAATAGTGTGTCACAGATCTATATCACGCAACTCATTCACATTATGTTTGTTGAAATAATTCGACCAGCAACGCGTATGTACTCTGACCACAAGGGGGCGCCACTCAGTAATACGCTATAACGCTTTAAGCCGTTTTTTTATGATAATAACCACAACAATAATAACAAATTGATGGTTTGAAGTCAAGCGTGCATATTTGTGTTATTGTTCTCCTGAATTTTAGACACTTTAGTTCCAGTTTATCACGAGAGATTTTGGACAAACTGTAAACAAACGCACGTTCATGTGTTACAGTGAAAGCTTGTCCTGGCTCCCTGCCTCACACACACACACACACACACACACACACACATGGCTGCAGCGTCGGACCCTTGTGGAGAATGGTTTTGGGAGTGAATAGAGATGAAGGAGGGGATATTAAGTCACTCTATATAACATCCAGGACACAATGCCGCAGTGATTGATGGGGGACAAAGTGGGAACAGCAGGACAGAGATGGGGGGGAGAGAGGAGGCTGTGGTGGTGGTGGTGGTAGTAGTGGTGGTGTGGGGGGGGGGGGGTCCTTGGAGACAGCAGGGAGAGGTGGGGGTAAATATTGGAGAGGAGAGGAGGTGAACAGAGGGAAAACACATTTCTGGAGGGACCAGGCGGAGTTTGGAGTCTATTTGTATGAGTAATCAGCCGCCTATCTCGCAGCAAGCACACAGCCGTGCGCACACACTCCCCCCTCTCTCTCTATATCTCTCTCTCTCTCTCTCTCTTTCTCTCTCTCTCTCTCCCTCTCTCTCTCTGTCAGCCGTGTTTACTCACTGATTTTCTCAACAAGACAGCCATTGACACTGGATGGATGGGGCTAATCCGACACAGAGAGGAGCAGCTCTGCCGGGGTTACAGGTCTGAGATGGAGCGCCCTCGACACACTCCCCTCACCTAATCTTCCGGCAAATATTTATCACTATCAATTTGGCCTGACTCTGTGACATTAAAATACCACGTATAGATAACCTCTCGGTGGAGCATCGATCGCTAGGGGCTCCCGCCTGGGTCCTGCCCGGCCTCGTCTCCCTATGTAGCCAACCAGGATGGGGAGGAGGAGGAGGAGGAGGAGGAAGGAGGATCAGATGAGAAGGTCGTTTTAGTGGCACATCACACCTGATACCGAGCAGGTCAGCCGCACCACTGCCACGCTGCCCACTCAGGCCTGATGCATTTTAATAGAGTTTTTTTTTTAGGAGTCCAAAGAGGAGATGGAGGAGCCAACAGGAGGGCCCCTGGCACCAGAGTCATAGAGGACATGTTTCAGTAAATAAACACAATCACACTGTTCCCTGCTAAAACCTAAAGATTCAGCACTGAATAACTCTGATTATTTTAATAAACATCCTCTCAGCTGTAGTCACATCATGTGTGTTCTGACTTTTCACCGTTTTGTTTGACGAAACAGCCAGGAAAACACTAGAAAAACAGCACAAACATTTCCAAAATAAAAATGTCTGTATTGTACCAAAAAGAACAGGTCAGGATGCTGTAATAAAAGACAGCCACTGCAGAGTGTTTACATCTCATCCAACAATTAGTTTTCATTATTTTCAGCTTCAATCACACTGCTCCCTGCTAAAAGAGGAAGATTCAGGGTTGAATAAATCTGATTTTATTTTTATTTGTAGCCTCTCAGGTATAATCACACCACATGTGTGTTGTCTTGTTTTTATCAGCCTGACTTTTCATCATTTTGTCAGTTTATTAAAGAGTAAATTTACCCAGAAAACAACAAAAACACCAGAAAAACAGCTCTAACATTTATAAAAATGTTTGTCTAGAAATTTAAAAACATATCGGACAGGTAGATGGAAAGATAGACCAGCACTTTCTTTAACCAGTGTGCACTTTGTGTAAATACAGTTATATCACATTAGTCATAATACGTAGTTACAACCTGTGTCACAAGTACCCAGGTTTGTGAGTTCTCATTGCAGGTAGACCCTGTTTCTATGATTAAATTCCTTCACAAGATGGAAATATTTCAGATTTTACAGTGTTTTCTGGGGAAATGAAATTGTCTAGAATTTAAAAACGTATTGGAGAGGACGTTGTAATGGGATGTAGCAGCTGCTTCTGGTTTCCAGTTTAAAGTGGCGCTGCAGAGTTTTTATATTCACCTCAACAATTGGTTTTTACTCAGTCGGGACGAGTTTTATTGTCTGATTTTCATTCATCAGCTTTTACCTGTTTTCATTTGTTTTTACCTCGGGCACATTTCATTTTTCCTGTTATTTCTTCTTCTTCTTTTTATTATCATCATTATTAGATTTCATTCTGAACCGAGCTGCTCTGAAATATGAATCTGGGGTGATTTCTCATTTCTCCTTATGTTAAAAAAACTGAACTCAATATTTATCTTACTAGAGTCACTTTCCAGTGAACCCTGAATATGACTGTGTCACTATGTCACCCCTGCAGTAATGGGTGAACCTATAACTCCCAGTCTGCACATTATTTTTAGATTACTGAAATACCAAATGTCTGTGAACACATTTATTTTTGCTCCTTTTAAAATTCTGCTACTGTCAATAACTTGTTAAAACACAGCAGCCGTCAATTCATTAAACAAAGTTATATCTTGACAATAAAAATATATATGGGTAATTAAGTCAGTGTGAAATATAGGGAGCATTTTAAAGAAGCAGATATGATCGCGATTAACATCAGCCCAACAGGTGATGGAGAAAAAGCCGTCTGTCTTATTGCTTTTATGACATTTTGATGAACTGTCTCTCCGAGGTCACTGATTGTGTTGTTTTATTAAAGATGTTGGGAACGCACACACATCATAATAAAACACTTATCGCGGTCTCAGACGCTGTTTCCACGATTCCAGTCCAATTCAGAGGAAATCACATAAAGCTTCGCAGAGAAAACTGTGTGCGCGTGCGTCCGTGTGTGTGTGTGTGTGTGTGTGCGCGCGCTCTCCTCTCCTCTCTCGCCAGGCACGGTGCACTGTGTGAGGACCAGCTGATCCCTCCTCCTCCTCTTCCTCTCGCCTCGCACTAATTGAGCCACTGCGTTCATACACACATTTCGCACTAATTTCTCATTTGCTATTCCAGCAGCGGCCGAGGCTCGTCCCGAGGAATACACCTCGCCCTCACAACCGCAGTCCATCAACGACCTCCTCCTCCGCCTCCTCCTCCTCCTCCTCCTCCTCCTCCTCCCCCTCCACCCCCCTCACTTATAAATTAGCTGTTTTGTTTGAAAATCAAATCTCTGCGATTCAGCCTTGTTCTCTCCCGCGCTCTCTGTCCGTCTGTGTGTATATCTCTCTCTGACACACGTGCACGTACACGTGCGCGTGCACACATACACGGTTGTGCACGCACGCAAGCATATCTGAAGACTGGACACGCACATGCGCACGCACACGCGTAGATCCTTTGCGCCATTTGTGATGGAGAAAATTGCCAAGGAAAATTGATATTTGATTTTGCAAACATGCACACCCCCACACACACTCACACACACGTGCATGCTCGCACACACAACACATGCTAAGCCTGCACGCACACACACACACACACACACACTCACATTGATGCACATGCACATTCACAGGCGCGCATGCCATTTGTGATAGAGAAAATTGCCAAACAGAATTGATATTTGATTTTGCAGACACACACACACACACAGATGCTTTGCGTCAGTTGTGATGGAGTCAAAGAGAACTGATACAGCCACACACACTAACATCGCATGTAACACTTTTACAGGCACATACACATACACATATAACATAGAGGATACACACACACCCACACAAACATATCATGTATAGACTATACATATACACAACACACACGCACTCGTCTCTGAGCATGTGGACATATGTATAGGCTGCACACACACACACCGGCATATACAGAGAGAGAGAGACAGATAGAGAGACGTGTGCAGGGAGCAGCGCATTAGAAAACTCCAAAGTCATCCAGTTTGCTCTAATCATTACAATTAGTGGTGAATTATCACCGGACTCTGACAGACGTTGCTTGTAACTCTCTTTTATTTCCACCCCGCACTAATCAGCGGCTCTCATTACAAACGCTGATTAAACTGCAAATTAGCCAGCAGCGGCCCCGTCCACGCCTACCAGCGCCTCGCTCAATATCAATTAGGAGCAGCAGCCCGTCTGTGCTCTCCCGGCGCTTCCAAATGCTTGATAGTGCCACTTATTAGTTTGGAAAACTCGGAAAATACCAATAATCAACGGCCATGAAGCTGCAGGGGAAGGAGCCCGGGGTTCTCCCTCCGCTCTCACATGCAATCACCCGAGCTTTGCACCAGGCGATGGAGGGAGATTTCTCTGCTGCTGAGGCTGCAGCTGCAGGCCTTCAGCACACGCACACACACACCTGCAGATATAGAGAGAGAGAGAGAGAGAGAGAGGGAGAGATGCGCTGTGATTTATTCATGTCTGCTGTGGTGGTGTTAAAAAATGCACATGAGCTAAAATCACATCTCTCCTTCGCCTCGGATGAACATTTGAGATGATGTTGCTGCAGAGGAGCGGCTCTGACATCATCGGATCAGATGAGAGCAGAGACGGCGAAGTGCTTCCTCCCCTCCTCTGTTAACCCGTTTAGTCTCGGTTTAATGCAGATTAATAGCAGCTCATTCTAATTATTTGGCGCTGGAAGGGAATCCTGCCTGTGCAGATCTGTGCAGGAGAGTTCAAGTTTACTGCAACATCTATCTATCTATCTATCTATCTATCTATCTATCTATCTATCTATCTATCTATCTATCTATCTATCTATCTATCTATCTATCTATCTATCTATCTATCTATCTATCTATCTATCTATCTATCTATCTATCTATCTATCTATCTATCTATCTATCTATCTGTCTATCTTTGTAGTTGAGAAGAAAGCAGTACATGTACTTGTAGCTCAGCCGGTTTCTTTGCCTGTCATTAAAAGTAAAATCGTTCTCTTTTTCATGTCGGTTCACCTCCAGAACATGCTTTTTCGATATTTAATGTGGCGTGTTATTTGTACAATGATTTGCATCCTCTTATGTAACATCACTGAGTCTCTATTTGCAGAGCTTTAATGGAGTCATGGCTAAATGAAAAGAGGAAGCTCTCCTGGATGAATAATGAATATATTCACGCAGGAAATTAATTTCCTTTTTTACACTTCGATATTTTCTGAGAATCATCATGGTCTGTTCAATTTATGTAACAATTTATTTTATCATCTTGAGCAGAAATGTGAAAATTATTAACTAAATAAGCCTCCAGCTGTGATGCTGCATTAAAAGGAAGGACCTGTTTACACTCCCTCTCAGCGTCTCACCTTAAACCTCCAGATGGCATATTTTACTCAAATATTCTCATTTTGACAGAAATATTTATTAAAAAATACTGTACAGTTGTGTGATGAAAAGAAGAAATGTAGTTAAGTAGCTTCAACTTTTAATGGTGCAGGCAGGTTGTGTTGTTATGTATATATTGAGATAAGCAGCCTTGAAGAATACCATGAAATGGATTCTTTTTTCATAGATCATAGAATCAATATTAGATGCACAGATTCAAATGATATTGACGCGCTGTCACTGAGATGCTAGTTTTAAACGTTGTGTCACTGGTTTGACCTAAGTGATATATACTGTGCAAATAAAGAGACTGACTCTGTCTCAGGCCTCTGGAATGTAGTGTTTGATGCTTACTGTCACGTACTATTAAAAGCAGTGTTCACTGAAGACAGGTAAATACACTGGTCTGCAAGTACAATGCATCTTTATCATAGTGTCTGACTGTGCAAGGTTGAGTCGAGGTACAAGCAACAAGACGTTGAATATTTGGATAAATTCTCACTTGTCAGTACATTAACTGTGCAAGTGCATGTGTAAGTACGTACATGTGCAATAGAGCATCTACAGAGCAGTGTATACGCGGGCTTCATTTATTTTACACCGTACTGTTTGTCCTATTATCTTGGTGTCTGTCACGCAACAGCTGTTTGCATGTACCATATTGTCATGCAAACACTAAAATTGTTGAATTGTTGATGTCTGTCTGCATCTGCTTTGGTATTTGGAACAGGCAAGGTAGAAAACATAAGTTTGCACCTCAAGACACTATATGCATAAGGTTGGTGTCCAGAGTAAACTAAAATATACAAATAACACTGTGAGAGTGATAACATTTGTATTGCAGATGTATGTTTATCACATTGGTTTCACACAGCAGAGATGGCAAGGCAATACAAACAGATCCAGATCCAACAGTCCACACACACGAATAATTCAGTCTACAACCCATCTAAGAGTGTATTAGCAGGATTCGAACCTGCAACTTTCTCGCTGTGAGGCGAGATAGATCGATGTATCTTGGAGCAGCTCGTCGGGTCTGACGTCATCGGCCGCAACAGTTCGATCCATCTCGGAGCAGCTCTTCAGGTCTGACTTCCACCTGCACACCGTGCTGACAGTTAGCTACATCCTCACTGTCCTGAAAAAAACTCCAATCAAAACAGCAGCTATGGCAGATCCGAGAACACGGCAAATTAAGATCAAAACTGGAGTCGTTAAGAGGTAAGGCTGACTGTTTTAATTTGCTGCCGTGACGAACGCTGTACAACAGCTACTCTATGCTAAAGCGGCTATGCTAACTAGCTTAGGCCGACGCGGGACTACAGTGGAACGCTAACAGGCGACCGTGGGCCGGCCTACGTCGCCACTCTACCCTGGTGCTCTAGAGCGGCCTACAGTTAGCGAGCAGGTAGCAGTGGCGTGCTTGTCTGTTGTTCTGGTATTGCTGGCAAACGTTCATTTTTTTAATATGACGTAGCTCATACTTCTGAAATGATACTACAAGTTGAACTAGGGCGGCGTTGTGTATTTCATTCTATTTATGTTTTGAAAGTGGCAGCAGGTGCAGCTCTGCATTAGCAGTAGCTAAGATGCTAAGTGCTATGTTGCTGTTGCTATGTTGTTGCTTTGCATTCTCCTTTCTGTGACGACTTTGACATCAATGCATCGTTTTTGAGACTGGCATTTCTTAGGGCAGGTATTTCATAATCTAGGGCCTACGTGATGTGTTATTTTGATTCACAGAGAATTATAACATGAAATATAGACGCTGTGTACATAGCTGACAGTGCTGACATGCTGATGTTGGATCAATTTACCTTATTCTGCTGTCTCAGTTCCATTTTGTTGCTTTTTGTTTTTTCTATACACCAGTTATTTAGTCTTTTTCAGCCTCTGAGTCTTTCTGAGTTGTCAGTGGATATTTATGTGGATGTAGTAAACACTTGCACAGTCATGTAGGTAATAAAACCCCTTCCCACCTTCCACTCCTGCTGTAATAGCAGATCATTACCTGGACAGCTGGCCTGCAGTTCTCTTCTGGCTGTACTGTACTGTAAATCCTAACCTGAATGTTGAAAACTGTGTTATTTAACAGAATGGTGCTGAGAAAGATGTGATGAAATTGTATGCGTTTAATATTATGACACACTACGGACAGGTCAGCTGGTCTGTGTTTTCCCCACAAATAAACCACAGGTCTGAAAGAGACGTGTAATATGGTTTGTAACATAGTGGTATTTTATTATAAACCCCCTGTTATGCTAGGGAGGAAATATCAGGTTACTAATTGATTCTTACTTGGTTTTTAAGTGCAAATGTTTCCTTTTTTGCATATTTTTGGGATTCGTTGGCCTTTATTCTTTCAGTTGAGTTGGAGAGATGACACGCAGCGCATGACACCCAGTTTATCAAGTGAAGTATTGACACACGGTGTTGAGCAGTCATAAAAGTAGCTCTGTTATATCGGCTCTAACCGAGCTTTAACCACTGGTGATGATGGCTTGGCTGATGTTTCATTGACACTTTTCTTGGTCCTTATGTCATAAATGTGTCATGTCTATTACAACTACTTCTGTCTCTCTGAGGCTGTCATTCAACCAACAAACTGCTCCCACTTTAGCATCTGAATCTGAGTACAGAATCCATATATCACCTCACCTATTTTATCCCAAATGATGTTGCACATGCACTTGTATAGCACATTCGCATTCTTTCAGAGCTTTGATGTCTTCAACATTGATCTACATCATAGAAAGTACTAAAGACATAGATCCACAAAGTCTAGTTGTTATTATTATTGACCAGTCTGTTTCTCTATTGGGAATACCTCGCACAGTTCAGACAGTGCAGGGAGATTTCTCCATATAGCTGGTAGTTTGCTGCTGTGAGACAGATCTGCTCTGGGACAGAACAAAGGCTTTATGATGTAGGACCTCTCAGCCCGATCATCCAGTGTAAAACAGCCTATTAATAGAATTGGCATCCATCCCTGAATTTGTGCAGAGGCTGGATTTGGCATATACTGGAATAGACAGTACAGTAGATATTATCAGGTGCGGTGGGATAATGGGCTCAGTAAGTCCTGCGTGTGCGTGTGTGTGTGTGTGTGTGATGGAGTGAGCGCCCCGTCGATCAGGCAGAGCTCTAATTCCCTCCTGTCACTGGTGATAGTGTAATGTGCTATCGATTGTGTTTTGATGAGGGTCAGAATACTAACAGGCTCCCTGAGGCCTGTGGATTTCCCACAGAGGCTGATGTCATGCAGTCACATGTCTTACAATAGAGTATTTCAGCATCCAGGAGCAGCGTCTCCAACTGTACCGATGCTGTCTGAGGTTGGAAATAGTGTGGAACAACAGTCCCCAACAATCAGCATATAAACAAGAAGAAGTGTGTGATATCAATGGACTCAATGACTATTTACATGACATAGTGTAAATACATGTATTACCAGAGTCTCCCCTACCATTATATTGAGGGCAGGGCCCCCGCCCTTGGATTTGTTTACCCAGAAGAAATGGTCATCTGAATAGTGTTACAGATCAGTGTGGCCTGGCTTAGAAACACAAGGCAGGAGATATAACATCTCACTAACCTAACCTCTGGGACCTAAAGAACCTCATTGACATTGACCTTTAATCGAGCTGTTATCTTTAAACCTACACACTGTCATCGCCCCTCATCTCTTTCTTTCTCCTCTCCTTTTCCTCTTCCTCTGCCTTCCTCACCCTCGCTCTCTCTTCCCTCCCTCCTCCTCTTCCTTTTCATATATTGGAGTTTAGAGGGAACCTGCCTGCTCTCTTAGCCAGACCTATTTCCAGTGGCTTTTTGCACATTCCAGTCGCTGGCTTTTCTGCCCTAGCGAGGCGGATGCCCTTAATAAAATGACAACAGTAATTTGCCTTTGTCATTCCGGTCCCCAGCACAGACTACACCGTGGCTCAAAAATACAGTGCCAGGAGGAGGCCGAGTCTGTGTGAGCGCATGTGTGTGTGTGTGTGTGTGTGTCGGCTGGCTCTAATTCCCTTTTTTTTTCTATTTTCCAGAGAGCTGCCTTTTCCATTAAGCCTGAGGTGGCAGGTCTATTTAAAACCAGCCACGACCCCACCCCTCATTCACACAGCGCTCCAAGTCTGAGAGAAATAAGAAATTAACATCAGGAGTGGAAAAGGGGAGGAATGGACATTTTGTTATTAGACTGTCCTTCAGTTTTATTCAAATGATTCCAGCCTTTCCTCCCTCCCTCCCTTCCCTCCATCTCCCCTCTCTCTCTCTCACCCTCTCTCTCTCTCTCTCTCTCTTTTCGCCACCTTCCTCTGACTCTAAACACGTGACATCACTCACTCTGCGTCGGGCGTGCGAGCTGCATATGGCGCCTGTTTAAAAGCGTCTTGATGGAACTGTAACAAGAACGAGTCGTAATTGATGTAAAATATGACAGAGTGCTTGGCTAAGCAAGGAGCGCCGCAACATGGAGGCGAAGGGTCTCCAGTAATGTGGCTGATTAATGAAGGATCACTCACTTACACACACACACACACACACACGCACATACACACGCGTGCAGCTGATTTTATGAAAAATTAAATTTGTGTTGTCATTCGACAAGCAGGCACAGCCGGAAAAAGACTATTAGCCGGGAATCATTATCAATAGCGATATTTTCAAACTCCATTATGCCAATCAGGGTCAGAATCTGTTTAAT
Source organism: Karalla daura (assembly GCA_029224185.1). Taxonomy (NCBI): domain Eukaryota; kingdom Metazoa; phylum Chordata; class Actinopteri; order Chaetodontiformes; family Leiognathidae; genus Karalla; species Karalla daura. The sequence goes on along the minus strand of CM055201.1, from coordinate 21,456,783 downwards.
AGATTTAGTTCCATTTGGCCCGTAATTGATAAATAATCAAAATTTATCAATGTACTCAAGCCCATTTTCACTAACAATCAAGGAAAAGAGGCCCATTTACCACCTGACTTGGTCCAAATTAGGAACTAAATTGATGATCAATTAATCTCTAAAAAGGACTAGTAGCTAGTGTGTGTGTGTGTGTGTGTGTGTGTGTGTGTGTGTGTGTGTGTGTGTGTGTGTGTGTGTGTGTGTGTGTGTGTGTGTGTGTGTGTGCGCGTAGTGTGTGTGTGTGTGTGTGCGTAGTGTGTGTGCGTAGTGTGTGTGTGTAGTGTGTGTGTGTAGTGTGTGTGTGTAGTGTGTGTGTGTGTGTGTAGCTTGTGTGTGTAGCGTGTGTGTGTGTGTGTGTGTGTGTGTGTGTGTGTGTGTGTGTGTGTGTGTGTGTGGGAGGTGCTAGATGAGGATAAAGAAGCTGGACAAGCCGAGACGTTTGTTCACTCTACACTACAACATGAGTTGCAGTCATCACTGGGAGCTGGTGAGCTTTGCCTCGTTGGGAGTCAGACTTCTCTCTGTTTGGTCTCGTAGACAAATCGTTTTGTTTTTTCGGGCGGATTGATCCGCGACTCTGTTGCTCTCAGTGTGAAGAATTTGGGAGAAAAGTGTGAAATGTGACCGCGCGTGAAGCAGCCGTCCGTCTCCAGACGCGCTGGTGTGTTTTTAAACGACACCATGCGACAGAAAATTAACGTTTTCACTGGTCATTAAATCCCTTTCAGCTCATTCCAGACCAGAGTGAAGCCTCAAAGTCTGGACAAAATGTTCTATTTATATGTTTTTTTACTTCACTTGCTGTGCATTTTTAGCTATTTAGCAGATTTACAGGGTTCAGTGTTTTGCCCATTGAAACATCGACCATCCAAACATTTGACATTAAGTCAATGACGAGGATTTAATAATAGTAAAAAAAACATTTCTTGGTCTAAGATCTGTGAAATGTCTCATTCTCCAACAACCAGACCACCATAGGATGGTAATCCAGTAGGGCTGCAAACACTCTCTTACACCTTACTCAGTTTATGGTATTATTGATTAGTTTATGTTGTTAATTAGTAGTATCTACTAGTTCATAATCACTTATTGTTTAGTTAATAATCTTGAGGAAAAACAGTGAAAAATAGGGGCTTAAAATGCCTCTTTCTGGCCTCACTTCACCACATTCAATTTTCTCTGATAGAGACAAAAGAAACTAGAAAATATTCTTATTTAAGACGCTGAGATCAGAGGGTTTTATCTTAATCTCATAAATGATTGTAACAGCTTCCCACCGGTGTCGCCCTCAGACTGGCCAAAGAGGAGGTCGCCTACAAGAACGAAGCGAAGCAGCAGGAGGAGAAGATCGAGCGCCTGAAGGCCGAGGCGGCCGATGATTACCTCATCAAGAAGCAGGTGAGTCTCACCTTAATGTGAGGAAAAACTTCCTCTCTCTCTCTGTCTCTCTGTCTCTCTGTCTCTCTCTCTCTCTCTCTCTGTCTCTCTGTCTCTCTGTCTCTCTGTCTCTGTCTCTCTCTCTCTCTCTCTGTCTCTCTGTCTCTGTGTCTCTCTGTCTCTGTCTCTCTCTCTGTCTCTCTCTCTCTCTGTCTCTCTGTCTCTCTCTCTCTGTCTCTCTCTCTGTCTCTGTCTCTCTCTGTCTCTCTCTGCCTCTCTCTCTCTCTCTCTCTGTCTCTCTCTGTCTCTCTCTGTCTCTCTCTCTCTCTCTCTGTCTCTGTCTCTCTCTGTCTCTCTCTGCCTCTCTCTCTCTCTCTCTCTCTCTCTCTCTCTCTGTCTCTCTCTCTCTCTCTGAGTCAGGAAGTGAATTCTCTGAGTCGCCCCTCGCTCTCCTAATGAGGTCGGTCCACAGTGATAATGACGAATTAAGGGCTTTGAGAGGAGAATCATTAGTGATTTTGTAATTTGCTTGATGCAGATGTAATTATATCATGTTACTTTGGAGGAGTTTGATAATTACTGACACACGCTGGTAATTCTTTGTCCCTAACCTCCTCCTCCGTCTCCATCCTCTCTCTCTACGCGTAAATCTTGATGGAAGCGTAAACTTCTCTCTACATGTTTTACCTCTTTTTTTTTAACACCGTAGCACAAACTGACAAGGACTAGAATGGACTCATCAATTAACGCAGACAGATACACGGGCACAGTTCATTACGCAGGACTTTGGGCCTGAAAAGGTAAAATTAAGAAGAATGTAAAATAAAAAGCATTAATCAGTGTCTGTTTCCTGAGAGTAACAATCCCTCATGCGCTGGTTGTAGCCAAGCGAGCAGCGCGCCCCCCCAGGAGGACCACGTCTGTCTGGTGGTAGAGCTGCGGGTTCATCTTTGAGAACAAAAAACAGCTTTTATCTGTGGTTTTGTTAAATAACAACAATCTATACCTGGCTAAAGACAAAAAAACATCATTATGTCCTCATTTACGTGTACAGTTTGGGCTTTAAGCTGAAAAGCAGGCGGTCATTTCATCGTTCCAGGTCTCCTATACACATTCATTTTTGAGAGGATCAGTCTCATTATTATTGATGTGAGTCAGTATAAAGCCTCCATGTGGTTGCCAGATAAACATCTGCCCAGAAATGCACCGTAGTTTTGAAAAAAGGACTTGTAATACAACATCCAGAGCATTCCTGGGAAAACCAATGTTCCATAGCTTCTACGATAACACCAGAGAACAGGGATAAATCCACCGTTCAACCTCTCCAGGTCCACTCCAAAGTCAGAACTTGCCTGGCTCTCTTAAACTGTGTCTCTAATTGTCATCAGTTGCCAGAAATGCATGAAAGGGCGCCAGTTGATATTCCCCATCTGAGACATTTCTGATGAAACCGTTGTCCCATAGCTTCTATGTCAACACCACAGAATGAGGACAAATGCCCCGTTCAGCCATTCTAGGGACCCTACAAACATCAATCTCTCCAGAGATATGAGATTAGTCACTTAATGATTGATGGGAATGGCAGACAAGACAGCCAATCAGCATAAAGATGACATGTGGTTGCCAGGTATGCATGAAACAGCCCAAATACTCCTACCACTACAAACAAGATTGTAAAACAACATCTGAGGCATTTCTGATGAAACCTACAGCCTCTACCTTAACGCTAGAGTTCAAGGATGAATCCTCCAGTCCAGGTCCCCCTCAAATGTCCAGTACAGAACTGGCAACCTCTCCACGATCTCTAACAGGCACTGATATTGAAATTCTGTGTGTGTGCGTGTGTGTTTTTTATTTGTTTTGTTTGCTCCTGGATGGAGGAGTGGAGCGGCGGGCCGGGGCCGGCCTTAAACAGGCTGGAGGCGGTGAGGCCAGATGGATTATGGTTGGAGATGAGAGGTCTGAGGCAGGATGGATTAGAGGTTTTTATTTTAATGGAATCAATACGCTGTAAGTGTCGTCTTCATCCAGCGCTGATGGGATCATTCCACTGCTCCGGGAGGGCACCCTGACTCTTCTGCCTCTTCCTCCTCCTCCTCCTCCTCCTCCTCCTCCTCCTCCTCCTCCTCCTCCTCCTCCTCCCCATCCCGTCACCTCTGGATGGCAACCAGCTCGACTCAGTTGTCTGTCAGCGTGTCAGTTACTCCGGCGTACGAGTTCATCTGAGCAGCCTGTTGGAGCGCACAGCCGTGAAATGTGGGAGCGTGGCGCGGCGTCCATGTTGTGACTCGGCTCGACAGAGGAGGCCAAGGCAGGGGGAAGCATCTGTCACGACGGGAGTGTGTCTGACAGCGTTAGCCAGCTCCTCTCTGCTCTTTAGGGTGCCAGCTGAGGGAATTCCACATTAGCCGCGCCTCCCTCCTCCTCCTTCTCCCTCCTCCTCCTCCTCCTCCCAGGCTCTAACACTCCAGGCGTAGTAATACCTCTTTACGCCTGATCACAGCGCCCTCGGCTCAGGAGGAGGGGGGGCTTCTTCTTCATTTATCCAGGTGTGTGCAGTCGTCAGATCGAGGTACCCCCCCTACCCACCCCTCCCCCACCCCGCTGCCCAGCTTTCTGCCTCCGATCAATAAGTCGATAACATTTTTCATAGTGCCGCCGTGTTTTGTGAGATGTTAACCACAGCACAGTGTGAGCGAGGGACACCCAGAGACCTGCTGAACACAGACTGTAAATATGCCCAAGTAGGACTGGAGAGATGAACTCTCCATTCTCCATTTCAACCAGTACATCTTTAAGAAATTAATTCAGATATGTGAATATTTTCTGTTTTCTTTTGTTCTCTACAAATGTCTTTGAGCTGAGGACATAAAAAGCCATTTAAAGACGTTATCTCGGCCTTTGGGTGTAAAAGGGTCGGGGCTTGGTCTGAATGAATGAGTGAATAAATGTAATGCTCTTTGCGATTGTACTAATGTGTGTGTGTGTGTGTGTGTGTGTGTTTCAGATGGAGGTGTTGCAGGAGTCCAGGATGATGATCCCAGACTGCCACCGCCGCCTGGCCGTCGCACACGCAGACCTGACGCAGTTATTAGTGAGTCACGCTCACACCTACACACACCTGTGTGAACAGTCAGAAGCTGCTGTAACCTTTGCACCTGTCACTCTGGGTTCCTGTCGCCCAGACCTGGAAGTCGAAGCTGGAGAAAGTCCCAGAAAAAAAGCATCTGAAGAAGTTCTTCTGAACTTAAACTCTGACAGAACTTCGTCTGAAAGGACTTTCTCTGGTCATAACATAGAAGCTATGAAACATTGGTTTCATCAGAAATGAATGTATTCCCAATCCTGTTTTTAGTTGTGTGGATATTTTGGTGCGTTTCTGCCTCCTTTCATGCTAATCTGGCAACCACACGTAGGCGTCACACCGATCGGCAATCTCAGAGTAGAACCTGAGCTGCTTCCTGAAATATGACCTCGACAAAGAGGTGTTTAAAAGAGACGACCTCAATAAACGATGTGTAAACATTTATTGTTTTAATGTGCAATGACAGAAAAGTTGTGGATTTATTCTTAAGTGCTTCGAAGTAATTCCTCATTTTCTGCTGCAGTAGAAGGTCCTATGTCTGGCATTTAACTCTGTGTGTGTGTCTGTACGTGTGTGTGTGTGTGTGTGTGTGTGTGTTTGTGTCTTCCAGGAAACGGAGGAGGATTTGGGCGAATCAGAGGAGTACAAAGAGGCGAGAAACGTATTGGACTCAGTGAAGCTTGAAGGATGATTTCTGATCTCGCTCCTGCTCTGATTCAGATGTCCATTCCTGCTGGCGCTTTGTTTGAACCGTGGAGGCAAACCCCATCCACCAGACTCCCTGTTGTCCCTGTAATCATTTCTACTGTTTACCGTTAGCCAGCTGCCACTTCTGACCACCAAACATCACCTGTGTCACAATCCACCAGTGGAAGGGTTTGTTTGTTTTTTTTTTTTAAATTGCCCTTGTTCCTTAAGATTGTACATGTCATTCTGATTAATACACAAGTCAAGGAGACAAGGAGGAGCTGATAAAACTCACATACACACATCCATGTTTTGTCTTTCCTGTAATTTCCCCAAATCATCTTTACCCCGAAATTACGCCACACGCTCTTAACAGCCACGTAAACTGTGCACCATCACTTCCTCTCAGATGTGTAACCTGACTAACCTGAAACAGTGTGTGTGTGTGTGTGTGTGTGTGTGTGTGTGTGTGTGTGTGTGTGTGTGTGTGTGTGTGTGTGTGTGTGTGTGTGTGTGTGTGTGTGTGTGTGTGTGTGTGTGTGTGTGTGTGTGTGTGTGTGTGTGTGTGTGTGTGTGTATTAACACAGGAGGCAGAACAGTTTCACCACATCTACGAGACGATTATGACTCGTTAATGGAGTGGAGTTTAATACGCTCTGGTGTGAAGTCGAGTGCTTTTATTTTGAAAAACGACCTGCTGCCTTATAAGTCTTATTTTGCACTGACTTCTGACTTCTGGCTACGGCCCCAAATGAATGTTGTTGAATTGGCTCAAACATAGAAAAACATCACATGTGTTTGCAGTGTATCCATAGAACTGATGGAGGAGTCTCGATGCTGTTTTGAGTGTGGTGTAATTTCGGGGTTCAAACCCTGTAAGTCCCATGTATTTTATGAAGTGATGCTTTCATTTTATATTATTTTTGTACGTTTTTGAAGGAGTTGGTTAAAGATGAAACCATCAGAGCAGCCGAACAAACTCAAAATCGAACAGCGCTGAATTACGTAACGATCATTCAGCTTTTGGCCTGAGGTTGAAGATCAATAACGGCTGAAAAGTAACTGAGAGGAGCTGCTTCCTGCAATTATTAGATACAATTCTGACCAATTGATATGAAAGTCCAGTGGAAAAGTATGAATTTTTTTCTTCTTGGATGATGTTTGTGGTTTTTTTTATTTTTGTCCTCCTCCCAGTCGACTGATTGATCAATAAACTGATGGTGTGTTATCGGAGTTGTCGGACTCGACTGGTTTGTGTTTGAAGCCGTGTCTCTCTCCATAGTGGGTGACGTTACAGGTTCAGAGGGAAGAGGAGTCAGACACTGATGGAGAACCAGGATCATCACATATGTTAGCTGACATTTCCATGGAAACTTTATCACCAAACTGCTGCAAACTCAGTCGTGTCTTCGTTTACTTGTGAATCTGGTCAGAGGTGGGTAACGACAAACATAACCTCTAAACACTGCCATAAAAACTAGTGATATGTTATATGGTTCATATGGCACGGTATGGAACAAGAGCTTTCTCTAGGTGAAAGTAAAAAAAATAAACCAAGGAAATGCTAAACGTTGATGTCTATCTTCCTGAAAGTGGAGTCTTGTAGGATGAGATTTTATGAAAAGGTGTACGCTACAGGGTTTAGGACACCAGCTCTGGCTTTACTAGACTACATTTTCATTGATTATCCATCCATTGATAAGCTACTTAACTTTTCCAAGTACCAAGCTGATACTGTAGCACTTTCCCCCACACTCTAACATGGATATTTGTTCCATTTTCCAGTAACTTTTAAAGTAAAACGAGTCATTTCTGATACGGTAATAAAGTACTGTTATTATATTCAGGCGTTTCCACTTAATGTTTTGGAAATGAGGTGTATCTTCTGTTAAGTCTTCTCGTAACATCGCATACAATCGTTTTCATGGTTTTATCAGCTTTTGAAAAAGTCCGAGCTCGCGCCATGCGACGCCATCTTGTTTTCACGTGACCTGGTCAAGTGACCCCAACGTCACGTCCAATGTATGAATGCGAAAGAAAAAAACGTGATTGCAGTTTTGTGATAAACTTAGACGTAAACACGTCTGAAAAACTAGGTCAGATGCAAAATAATGGGGGTACTTGAGTAGTTTCTCTAAATTTAGGTGTTTCCATGACCAGTTTTTTTTAAAGGTTTTTCGCATTTCAAGGGTAAATGGAAACCCACCATGACGAGCGGAGCATCGTGGGTCGCCCCGGTGGTCACATGACCCTCGCAGCTTAAGGCTGTGAATGAGTGAACAAGCCGCCCGTGTCCCCACAGTCTCCATCTATTATCCAAATGGCCTCAAATAACGACGCCTGCTAGCCGGGCTCAGGGAGTCCTTGCTAAATAGTCATACTAATAAATGGACTCAATTGCCAGACAAATTAAGGTTACATTTGACTTGATCCTTATTTTACAGATTTCGATAATTATCGGGATCACCCCCAAAGTCTCATTACCGCCCTAATGAGGCGCTGTCACTCCGTGGCATCTACCCCGCTCCATCTCGTTAAGGAAATCGCTCCTCAATGCTGATTATTTTATTTGTAGGTATAATTATATTTTTTTCGGATAAATCACGGCCTAATGGAGTCCGCGCAGAGGGCAGCGGCGCTAATTGAGGCGTGAGATGCGGCAGCAGGCCGCAGCATGGAGGGTGGGGGGGTGGGGGGTGGCTCTTAATGTGCACACATGCTGCAAAGCATGCAATGGACCTGCATCCACACACACACACACACACACACACACACACACACACACACACAACCAGCTACTGGAGCAGAAGTGTCAAAATAAAAAGGGACGCGCGGTGGCCTCTGTACACCGAGCTATTACCGATACTAATTTGATTTATTATCTTTTTTTAAATTATTTATTTAAGAATTGATTCTTGTCTCCGTGCATCCAGGTGTAAAAGTAGAGAGAGAGAGGGAGGGAGAGAGAGAGAGAGGGAGGGAGGGAGGGAGGGAAGAGTCCAAAAGTACAACACGTGTCTGCTCCAGGTCCAGTTTGGCAGATTTAACACCTGCACAATCGTGCATTATAGAAGCTTCTAGTATGGCGCAGATCTGAGTGTTTTGCATCGCAAACAGCTGTAATAAAACACACGCAGCGAGACGTGATCACTTGGATCACCTGGAAAAACAAACCAACTGCACAATATCCCAGTTAAAGCCCACAATAGTGGGATAAAAGTGGCCCTTTTTTTCAATCTGCGTCTGCGGCAGCTCCAGAGAGGCAGGAGTCCTCACATTAGCGCCAAATGAACGAGTTGGCCTGTGCGTAACCCGCAGAGCAGCGTGTCCAATCAGCTGATGAGAGGACGCAGCCGGACTCATTCACTCCTGAGCAAATATTAGGCCTTATACTGTGCTAATTCTATAGAGTTATTATCTATTGATACACCTCTGGAAGTCAAATTAATACGTGCACTTTTCACTTTCCAGCATTTATCATCAAGTATATGTATAGTATGATATGATATGATATGATATGATATGATATGATATGATATGATATGATATGATATGATATGATATGGCAGGTTAAAGACCTTGCACCCCAAAGGTCCAAATCCTACCATGGTCATAGTGGGAGGATGTAATCTGGGAGAGTTTTATGAGTGTGTGTGATTTGGTTAAAAGATGAGAAACTGCAGCAATAATTGTAAATCAATGTCATTTGTACTTTAACTTTTTGATACCTTAATGTGTTTCTAAATCACCTAATCACCTAAATCGCCGTGGATGCGATGTTTTCTTTCAAGGTGTCAAACTTTATTTAAAGCATCAGCCTCCTGTTACTGTATCTCGAGACACTTTATAAACTCTTTATTTGACATATAAAGCCAGACACATACGTCACATGAGTGAGCAGTTTGCTCCTCCTCCCCTCACACAGTCACCGTCCTCAGAGGACTGTAACAGACACCAGTCATGTCATCATTCACACCCATTCATAAAGTGGTAGAAGAGGCCATGGTACATCGGTTTCTGACCAGTAACACATCACAGGCAGTTTGTGATATGACATCGAGACTGTAGCAGGCTGAGATTGAACCTCTGACCTTTGACCTTCTGTATTTGGTGTATTCTGTGGACTAACCTGTCTGGTCCTGTATGAACTCATGTCTGTTTCCCAAAGGAAATTCCTTGTAGCCCTAAAAACTACCTGGTGCTTAAATCTGATTTTGATAACAGTATGACCCAGACTGAACCCAGATCAGCTGCTTGGAGCAAAAAATCTAATTAGTTGTGTCAGAAATCTTTGATTCATTGAATGAGCAGAAAGTGTGAGAACAAACAGTGGTCACAGGTTCATTCTCCACTTTGTGATTTTTACAGTTTTTTTTTTCTTTTACATACACATATTTATTTATTTGCACATTTATCTGCCAGTGCTTTCATTAAAAGTCGCAGCTCGTCTCCACGGCGCGTGAAAATGTCGAGTTTCCGCCCAGATGCGCCGCATTAACTCACAGGGCAACGAATGTGTTTGTTTTTATTTCTGTGTCGGAGGAAACCTGCAGCTTTACGCCGATCACACACTCTGAGAGAGACAGACCGACTTTAAACGAAGGCGAACGAACAGTAAATCTAATAAATGGCAGTATTAAAACAATAACAGTGATGACGATAACGATAATGACAGTAATCGGATCAGGAACTTGGATTCTCCGGTTAAATGATTGTTTTACGCGCAGCCAGTGTTGTTTGCTGCAGTCGCAAAAACATTGTGTCAGGTTTGCAATAAACAATCAACTAAATGTTTTGAGAGGGGGGAAAAATCCATCATGGACGTTGAAAAGAAAGAAGGAAGCAAAATGTGCAAATTTCTCCTTTATCATTATTAACCACACAGAGGCTATACAAGCGGCTGCACCGATAATCAATACATGATAAATCCTTCAATCCCTCAGGTCTCTACCTCTGGGGATCTACCTCAGCTCCGCTGCCTGAGAGAAACACACACACATGCACACACACCAAAATAAAGACAAATAAAGAAGAGGACAACAAGTATCTCCACGTGCGCATCATCTTCCTCGGCATTTTATCCCCAAGAAAAAAAGACGCAAAAACAAACAAACAAAAAAAGATCTTTGATGTTCTCCGGTAGAGAACTCCTCAGCATCCCTCCTGTCTGTCTGTCTGTCTGTCTGTCTGTCTGTCTGTCTGTCTGTCTGTCTGTCTGTCTGTCTGTCTGTCTGTCTGTCTGTCTGTCTGTCTGTCCGTCTGTCCGTGTGTGTGTGTGTGTGTGTGTGTGTTGCCACCAGATTGCAGACAGATAAAGGATGAGAGAGAGAGAGAGAAAGACACAGACAGACAGGAGCGCACTTTCCGCTCGGACGCCTCCTTTGTGCCACTTTTCTTTTTTTCCTCCTCCTCCTTCTCCTCCTCCTCCTCCTCCTCCCTGCTCATAATAAATAAACCTGCTCCAGACATCTGCCTGCAGCAGCTCCTCTCTATCCCTCTCTCTCCCTCTCTCTTTTTGTCCTCTCCTATCTGTCTGCTGCTATTGGGGAAAAAAGCGGAGTGACACTGGGAGGAATTTCTTTAAAATTCCCCAGAAAAAACTAAAATAAATATAAGAACAAATAACTCCAGACGTAAAGGAAACCAGGAGTAGAAGCCTCCTCCTGCTCTTTCTCCTCCTGCTCCTCCTCCTCCTCCTCCTCCAGGTGCCTTCAGGTGCACCATTAAGGGAGAGGACGCATTCACGGACCTTGTTAATGTGCCCCCACACCAGCATCATTTCCAGCCCGCTCCCTCCTCCTGGTCCTGGCCTCAAAGCCTCGTAAATTAGCCTCTAATTTCCCTCTGATCTCGCTCTGATATTCGCACTGAAGGCGTGTATGGATTTACCGCTAATTACATAAAAGCCTAATGGCCGTGAAAACGAGCAATAATAATAGTAATAATAATAAAACAATCATAATATTCATCCTCAGGCAGAATAAACTTGTTTGTGGGATGAACTGGAGTTGACTCCTCTCCTTCTTCTTCTCTCACTGTTATTTTTCAATTCGTGCGCAATTAAACGGAACTTGCGCAGAATACGGTGTGATTTAGATGGGAAATCCCAGCTCATTCCAGGAATATGGTACTACTGGATATTCAGGTAGTTTTATTATCTGTGGATGCTTCTTCTTCTTCTCCCCACTCCTTTTCCTCTCCCGCTGTTTTTGGCACCCTAATAAACATGCGCAATTATTGAAAATTGCGCAGAATATGGTGTAATTTATAGGAGAAATAAAAGCATTTTATAGGAATGAGACATTTCTACCTAGGCAGGCAGTTACATTGATTTTGGACGTTTCCTCTTCCTTATTTCCTCTTCCTCTCTTTTCATCTTCCTCGTACACTGTTTTTGCGCCTCCAAAAAACCCGCAATAATACGAAACTTTAGTAAACTGGAGAATTCAGTCTCCTAATGGGTGTATTTTGAAGAAACGCGGGACATTCAGAGTTTTTTTTTTCTTATTTTTGCACCTACAAAGAAGAAACCTGCGCAAAATTCATTTTTTGAGCAGATAAAACACATTTTATTGGAAGTATTTCTGAGAGATTATCACAGCCGAGCTGAGTGCGCTGCCTCCACCATGCGCCAGTCTTTCCCTAGCCTTTTTCATCCGTCCTAAAAATGTGCGCAATTAGTGGAAAATGTGCGTAAAAATCCAGCTGCTGGAGAACTACAAGAAAATAAACCTGTGGTTGGTAGAAGATGGAGACAGGTGGAGGTGGTTGCAGGATGGTAGGAGTAGAAAGAGGTAGCTGAGGATTAGATGGGAGGTGAAGAAGAAGAGGTAGAAGAAGCTGGATGACGCTCACTTCGCCCCCGTGAGGCGTTCACTGTCCTTAAAAATAAATAAAATAAAATAAAATAGAATAAAATGAAGGATCGTCTCTCAGAATGAATCCGCCTGCCCTGACTGACTGGAGCTGACATTCAGGGAGTTTTATCAGCTGTGTGTGCTGCCTCTTCCTCACTCATATAGACCCACTCCTCTTCCTCCTCTTCTTCCTCTTCTCTCATTGCTTGTTTTTTTTTTTTTTTTTACTCTCACCCCTTTAAAAAAAACCTGCGCAATTATACGAATTCCGGCGCAGACGTTAAATCAGCGCATTTTATGGGGTGTAATTTGGAGGAGAAATCAAAGCCAATTATAGGAATGAGGAGGAATGAACTTGTGGATGTGAGAGGATGGAGGTGTGTGTGTGTGTGTGTGTAGGGAGGAGGTGGGGGGGGTATGGGGGTGTATGGGGGGGTACAGCTGACATACCTCAGGCTTCAGCTCTGATTGGTCCTCGTTTGGAGAAGCTCATGGGTTCATTCCGCAGTTAAGCGCCTCCCCATTCCTCTAAACTACATTATAATGCAACCAACCTCCCTTTTAACCACAAACCGAATTTGCTTTCATTTAGGCTTTATATATTTCTTAAATAGGTTAAAGTCATAGAGGTTTTTTTTCCCCTCCTCTCTTTTTTCTGTGTGTGTTGGTTGGGAATAGCAGCTGGCCCTGGAGCGGTGCGCCATGCTTTCTCACGCCGACCTCCTGGATGCTCGCCTCGGTGAGTTATCATCACCAAACTCCGGTCTTCAACTCTACTGTAAGCTGGAGCGCCTTCTAATCCTTAAATCAGAGCTCCGAGACGCGTCAATCTGCTCCTTAGATGCGCTTAATGCGAGCCCGGCGAGCCAGGCTGCCTCCAGTCATTGGGAAAGTAATTATTATTATTATATTACTGCGTAATTTGATTTGAACAATTTTCTAAGATAGGCGCCGCACATCGGATTGAATTAAGAGTATTTAAGGAGCGAGTTGGAGCTACGCATGCTGTGTCTGTCCCTGAGATTTCTGCTTTATTTCTCTGCTTGTGTTGGTTTTATGTGTGTGTGTGTGTTTTTGACGCATGCACAGTTTTCTTTTCTTTTTTTAATTTATTGTGTTTTATTACTTTTCTTTCTTTCCGTTTGTTTTCTGCAGAGAGGAGCCGGGGCTGCAACCGGGGGTTTGGAAACGACCGAAGTCCAGAATAATTTCTATTTCTTTAAGACCTTTAAAAAACATGTTTCCCTTCAAAATAAAACCGAGATATCACAGATAACTAGACATTCACTCGGACACACATCTCTCATCAATTTTATTTGGAATAATACGATTATCCTCTCGTCCAAATTCTCATACAGCCATAGTTTGTAATATTCCTCATTTTACTCTTAAATTTGTTAGATGTCTAACAATGTCAGACTTCAGACTACTGCTGGAGCAGCTTCACTCTCCATAGTGGTCTAAATACTCTCTGAACAGCCTGACTCTGACATATTTTACTGCCAAACTGCATCTAATTGCCTCCAGATAATACGGCTCATTCTGAAATGATCTGATTTTATTTCTTTTTATTTTATTTGGGTGGGAAAAGATCGAGGACCAGACCTGGTTGCAGCTCCTCATTCTCGTATTTTAACGTGTTTTTTTTCTTGCAGGATTTGCTCTAAATATGTAGTCGACAGTACTTGTTATTGTTGTTATTGTTATGCATCTTGAACATTTTCCCTCTTATATAAGTCTAATGTGGATAAATGCTTCTGCTAAAGGACTAAAGCAGATGTGTAAAATTATTATGATGTTAGAAGGACAGATGCAGATGCTCTTCCTTCTCTTACTGCTGTTATTTAACTACATGTAGTCGGCACTAGTGTCAGTACTTACACTACTGCAGTATTTACCATTGTGATGTAGCTGGAGTGTTTTCCCCTCCTATCTAAGTCGCTTCTGGACAAAAAAGCGTCTGTGAATCTAAATGTGAATATAATGAAGTGAAATGGACTTTAATGTGGACATACAGTGGAAAAGGAGCGACTTATGTTTGGGGTTTATCGTGCAGTACTTCATATAATAAACATGAAGGCACTTAAACCATGAATACACACATTTACACAGTGTGAACCTCCGTATTGTGCCGGTACTGCAGTATTTATCGCAGCACTGTGTTCACTGGTGTAGTTTGAATGTTTTTTTTAATCTTTAAACAGATTTGTTAAGTAATTCATTTTAACCAAGATAAATGCAGATTGTTCCTCTCTCTCATCTTCACTTGTATCAGTACTGTAACCAGTGCGGTATTTACTGCGGCGCTCTGGTCTATTTGTGATGTGGCTGGAGTATTTTTCTCCATATCTAAGTCACAAAGGAGCATAAACCAGTACTGACACTACTGCAGTATTTATTGCTGCACTACAGTGTGTGTTAAGATGTTTTCCTCCGTCGTAAGTGGATAAAAGCTTCTACTAATTGACTAAATCTAACATGTCTTATTTTTTTCCCCTGCAGCCACAGCCTCGTTCATTTATCCGCACTTATAAATCCACGGACATCGTGTTATTTGCACGCTGTGCTGCGCTTGTTTTTATGCTTTTTGCGGCTTTGTAAGTTCTGTGCGCCTCTCAGCAGCTTTCTGTGCCTCCTCTTCCTCCTCTTCCTCCTGTGCAGGGATGAAGGATGCGGCGGCGGAGCTGCTGGGTCACAGGGAGGCTCTGAAGTGCAGGCTGTCCGGAGGAGGAGCCCCTGACCCGGGACACTCCGGGGAGCTGGGCCCGGGACCGGACGGCGTGGAGGGAGCGACCATGCTGCCCGGGGAGGACATCAGCGCCGGAGGAGGAGGAGGAGGAGCGGGAGGAGGAGGAGGAGCAGGGGGCAACAACCAGGTGCAGGTGAACAGCAAGGAGCAGGACAAGCAGAACCAGCAGAACCAGCAGAACCAGAACCAGAGCCAGGCCGGCGCCCAGCAGAGCCAGAAGCAGAAGCGGCACCGGACGCGCTTCACGCCTGCGCAGCTCAACGAGCTGGAGCGCAGCTTCGCCAAGACGCACTACCCGGACATCTTCATGAGGGAGGAGCTGGCGCTCAGGATCGGCCTGACCGAGTCCAGGGTGCAGGTAGGAGCCCGGGGGGAGACTGGGAGAGACTGGGAGAGACTGGGAGAGACGGGGAGAGACTGGGAGAGAGTGTGGGTGTGAGAGTGTGTGTTTGCGCCTGTCTATGAGATGCGCGTCTTTAAAACTGCGTCGATAAATTTACAGAATTTACAGCCTATAAATCAACATCCATCCTCCAACAAGCGGCTTTGTCCCATCTGTTTTGTTATTATTATTATTATTATTATTATTACCCTCGATGCGACATACGTTGCAGTTATTCTTATTATCATGATGATTTTTATTGATAGTGACAGTATTAGTTGTAGCAGTGGTACTGAAGAACAACCTCCAAAAAAACAGAAAATGTTTTGGTTCATAAATTCTGATCAGTAATCGATCGGTAAAAATTACTTTGTTAACACTTTGTAATTTTTCAAGGATTAGAAAATGTTTTCACGGCTATTAAAAATAATAATGATAATGTGGCCTGACTCGAGTATTGGAGAGTGTTGGAGGAACAAGAAATAAATCAATATCTATATAATAACTATTGAATTAAAAAAATGTAAATTGCGCGTCTATTATTGAGGGCAGATTGCGGAAAAGTGTGCGCGTGTTCCGTCTTTGCGCACCCTGGGAGCACCATAGAAATATCATTATTAATTGGTATTGTAGTTGTTGTTGTTGTTGCTGTTGCGTCTATACCGATGTAAAAAGTAGATGACAAATTAAATAATTATACGAGTTTAATCCGTGAAATTAGATTATGCGTCACTTATTGGGTTGAATTCAAATGTTGATGCGTGTTTTAAAAAACGTCATAAATTAGATTAAACCCACAGTTTTATAAACTCTGATCAATTATTGTTGGCTAAAATTGCTTTTGTAAATGTTTTTTTTATTTCTAATCGTGCATTTAAAGATAAATTAATGACGTAATCGGTGAGAAAGAAGCGAATTTTAATTGTAGGTCAGAGATTTGTTTTCGCTATTTTCTGTCTGCCTGGATCATCCTGCGTGATCTTATTCCATTTTGCGTCTGTTTGATCTCATCTCTTTAAACTTGTGCTATATGCAGAGGTGTGTTGTGGTGTCCGGACCTCTAAATGCCTCTCAATTTAATCCCATAAAATTAAACTAATTAATTAGTCCTCATTTATTGGGATTAATTCATATATTGCTGTGTATGCACACTGTTCCGATTAATTGGGCTTAATAAACAAACTAAACAAACTAACAAAATAAGATGAAACCTGCAGGTTTATATTGTTCATGATCGATTATCAGTTGGTGAAACCGCTTCAATAACTCACTCTCATCTTCTTTTCACGGATTTAATATCGTGAAAACATCCAATTAATAATCCACAATTACGGATTAATTACTGGCCAGACGGAAATCTACTTTCTACGCATCAATTAACAGTCTTATCTCCAGAATCCAAGAAGTTTAGCTCGGTAGAACACATGAACAATATTTAATTCTTTCGTTATACAACTCAGAATTCATATTGTTGGAGCTTCAAAACCGGATAAATCAAATTATAATAAAAAAGAAGAAGAGAAAAAGATGTTTCTGGAAACAGCAGATTTATTATACACTTTCTATCATCCTGTAATATGAAAACACATTTCATTTTATTTATATTTGTAGAATATTTCATCTCATTCTGACACGCGCTGTTTATACTTCACCACCTTGTGCCTTTTACGCGCACTCCATTCGACCTAAACACGCATGTTTTGTGGACTGTGTGAATACAGTCCCTCTCCTCCTCTTATGGAGACGCGCCATGCTGTGAGGCTGCAGCAGCCTGTGAAATAACAGCCTGATAATCATGATCTCCGCGGCTTTGCTCCATCTTCTCCCTCAGCTGCGGCTCCTCGCAGCCAGGCTGCAGCTGCAGATCCGACAGGATCTGAACTCCAACTCGAGGCTCTGTCACAGAGAAAAGGCTCCACGTCTTCATACCGGGGGCGGGGGTGGGGGGTGGAGGGGAGAAACATGGAGAAATGGTTGTTTTCTCTCCCCTGGAAGGAGCGATGCATCTCAGGCCGGATTTCACGGCTGGATGAGCGAGGGAGAGAGACAGAGAAAGGGAGAGAGAGAGATAGAGAAAGGGGGAGAGAGAGAGAGAGAAAGAGACACGCTGCAGCTCTTATTACAGTGCTGCAAATCTCCACATTAATCACACAGGAACACACACACACACGCGACCAAGGACGCGTGTTTGTCATAGCTGCAACATTATCTTTATTACCTGACCATGCAGCTTCACACACACATACACATTCATATATATATATATATATATATGTGTGTGTGTGTGTGTGTGTGTGTGTATAGTTACACACATGTAGTCTACACTTATGTGTGTAAATGCAAAATTTCAAAACTGCAAACATGTGCATTTGTGTACATAAACTGATTTTACAGGATGTAGAGGGACAGTTTATACGCTGTTTTTATTACATGCACAAACTGAGACATTTATTGTTAAGATTAACAAAGGGATACCTTAAATCGTCTTAAATACATAAGATAATACGGGTTAATATAATCCCAAGTTCAGCAGAGGCTGAGAGTAGTAGACCTGAACTGGTAAAACTAGATTCCTGTTAAACAGAACGCTTGGGCGTCTCCTGACATACCATGGTTACGGACTGTCCCTTTAAATGAGGCTGAATCTACCTGAGCAGAGTTAAACCCTCTGTTATTTATGTGTGTTGTTAATAACCTGGTTCCCCGCTGCTCAGGTGTGAAGGATCTAAACGTGCAGCTCGTTACAGCTCGGAGCGGACATAAATCTATGTTTTCCCACACGGTGCTGCTGATTTATCGCTGCTTGTTCACGTCCTCATGATGCCACGACCTTACGACCCCGGTGACGCCCGGACTGCCTGGAATTCAGAGCTGAAAAAAGACGAAAAAATGATAAACTGGGCGACAGACAGGATGTGCATATGACTGGTGTCCTTGTAAATATTGCACTTTTCATTCGGGTCAATTTTAAGTATACAGAACATAATGGAATATCTCGTAATCTCCCATCATGTTTCATTTCAGCCAAAAGCCTTCAAAATGGCTGCCAAACAACATGGGATGGACCACGTTTGTTTGAGAGCTTCTCGGCTCAGTCTTGGACTTTGTTTGAGTTTATAATGTTGGAAAGACTCTCAACTTTAGCTGCAGTAGTTTCCGTTGTATTGTTATGACCTCTTATCACTCCAGAGGATGAAACATGATGGGACAATCGCAGATAATTTAAAGAATTTAATGCTATGACATCCACTGTTTTCTGTTTGTCTGACAAAATCCTAATGACAGTTACAACATGCGTAAAACACTCCATAACAGATAAGTGGTCATCAATTAGGAGATGGTTAGCATTCTTGCATCAAACCCAGGTTAAAGGACTTGGGTTTGAGTTTGCATGTTCCGCTTGTGTCTGAGCTGGTTTTCTCCATGAACTCCATTTCCCTCGTACAGTCCAATAACATGTATGTTTAGGCCTGACTGGAGACTATAATTTGCCCCTTGGTGTCAGAGATGAAGCTTTTCACGATAACCAAAATTCTCCAACATGGTCTCCAAACACCCTGAGGTGGACGACATTTGTATGAGAGCATCTCTGCTGCTACATTTCATGGTCGGAGCTGGACTTTATTTGTGTGTGTCCCAAATTAGCAACCCATCCACGGTGCACTTCCCTCCATGAAAATGAATGAATGTGTGGTCATCAATAAGCAATCCTAGATGTTTAAGTCTGAGGTGTAATAAGTTGTTCTGAAGCAGAGAGGAATCAACCCAAAAGATCGGTTCATTCGGGCCTAATGTGAACACAGCGACCCCACTCGAATGTAGACCAAAACAAGCGTCCGAGAGATCCTTTCATTAGAGGTGTTCCCTGCTCTCTTCCACTCAAGCGCCTGATTTAACCGTGCTGAGAACGTAATCAACTCGGCAATCGGCACTGCTGCGATACACAGCTAACTAGCTCGCATAAAACGTTGACGCGTCCAATCAATCATAGCTCGCGACTGATCACGACCCTGCATCGGCTCATATGTAATTCTGGGACGTGACCAGGAACTGTCAGTCATGGCTACTGAAGCGCCGTGCGTGATATTAGCGTCTTTTGAGGATGTTTTGTTCATTTAGCTTTGGACCACTTGGGACCGTTGCCATTCGAAATAACCCAAAATCAAAACGTGACAACTGCACCTTTTCAGCCCTTGAATCGGAACAAAGCGATTGAGCCTTTCAGCGGTGTCTCTGAGCCACGAATGGTCAGATTCCATCTTGCTAACCATGCTCTTCTTGTCCCCGTCTCTGCAGGTCTGGTTCCAGAACCGTCGGGCCAAGTGGAAGAAGCGCAAGAAGAGCACCAACGTGTTCCGGGCCCCGGGAACGCTGCTGCCCACGCACCACGGCCTGCCTCAGTTCCCCTCCGCCGCGGCGGCAGCGGCCGCCATGGGCGACAGCCTGTGCTCCTTCCACGCCAACGACTCCCGCTGGGGCCCCGCCGGGATGGCCGGCGTGTCCCAGCTGCAGCTGCCCCCGGCGCTGGGCCGCCAGCAGGCCATGGCCCAGTCCTTGTCCCAGTGCAGCCTAGGAGCGGGGCCCCCGCCCAGCTCCATGGGCCTGTCAAACATGTCCTCCAACGGCTCCGGGCTCCAGTCCCACCTCTACCAGCCCACCTTCCCCGGCATGGTGCCCGCCTCCCTGTCGGGCCCCACCAACGTGACCGGGTCGCCGCAGCTGTGCAGCTCCCCGGACAGCGACGTCTGGAGAGGGACAAGCATCGCCTCGCTACGCCGCAAGGCACTGGAGCACACAGTGTCCATGAGCTTCACCTAGGAGTACACACCTGCACACCCACACACACGCTCCGACACAGTTAGTTCACACTCCACCCCGGGGCCGGAGTGGGGTCACCATCCATCTTGGGAGTTTCAGGTCCAAGACCGGTCCTTCTTTCCCTTGGTGGAGGCTCCTGATACTCTATCTGAAGGTAGATTTGTTTTGCAGTAAAACGAAATCCTCCAATTATCAATCACAACACGACATCAGGCTGTTTATTTATTCATTATTTATTTTCACAGAGCCACTGCACATTAATTGACTTTACCCTAAATTGTGCCAGTGTCAGACAAGAGGCTAAATGATTAAAGGCCGTAGTTGTATTAGTAAAATGTTTCAAGAGGCTACAAAAAAATCACCTTTAATTAATTTATTTTTCATACATTTGAACATTCTGCACAATTGTCAAATATTGGATGGCAAATATCCCAGTGGAGATCCAAAGTCTTTTTGTCTGGAGTTTGCACTGTCCTGCTAATTGAAGACTCTAAATTGGCCCAATGTGTTGAGACAGTGAGTGGTTTGTGTGTGTGTGTGTGTGTGTGTGTGTGTGTGTGTGTGTGTGTGTGTGTGTGTGTGCCTGTATTTCTTGCCTTTGTTCTATGTGCTCTGGCTCTAGCGGGTCCTGTGCGACACTAATTGGGTACAAAACGCATCGAGAGGATGAACGAAGGGACGATGTTTTACTTGGTAACAGGGTTGTCGACACCAAAAGTTTATATTGGTCTAAAAACGCTGCTAAATCATTGGACCCAGCGCTCGCAATTCGCCATTACACGGAGGGCACACACAACCACGGCACTTCTTTATTTCAGCTGTTGGTGTAACTTCACTATCAGAGTACCAGCACTTTTTCTTTTCCCTCCCAGTCCGGGCACTGGTTAGACCTGCAGACCAGCTGCCACTTGAAAAAAAAGCCCATCCTGGCCTCTCTCGTAGCTACAGTAGGCTCTACTGCTACTTAAGGAAACTGGGAAGGATTTTCTGATATGGACCCTACCAACTCTGCCAGACTTGGCCTAGGAAGAACTTCAGATGGTATAACCCAGGGCTGGAGAGGGGCCACTTCTCAGCCTTGGACTTTAAGGTCCAAATTCGGCCCTTGATTATCCGGGGCTTTATGTTACTGCATACACAGATCAGTTTTTCCTTTATTCATTTTTATGGACATTGGATGGACATTTGTCAAACTCTTTGACGTTTTGCCTGCCAATGCGTATGTTCAATACTAGCCTAAATTCGCTGTTCAATCATTAGTACCCAGTGCTCGTAGTGGGCCCGAACACACACCAGGCCTTCTATGTTTTCATCTTTGACGTACCATCACCTCCTGTGATGACTTGTACATGCGTCCTCCTCGCTCCCAGCACTGATTAGACCCTCAGGCGCTCTCTCCTCACCAGTTGCCACTCGTGTCGGTCCTCCTGAATAAATGTCTGTGAACTCGGCATGTTTGGTCCTCCTCCTCCTCCTCCTCCTCCAAGGCGATTCTTATTTCCAACCTCCTGGCCTCCTCCCACCATCCATCACTGCTCCAGCAGGCCTCCAACACTTGAGGAAACTCTTTGGAAAGGACTTGTTGACATGGACTCTACCAGGTGATGATGGTACAACCCATCCCTGTCCTGCAGAGGCTGCGCTGTGTGCAACGATAGAGAACGTGTGCTTTAAGAGAATGTAAACTAACGGGACAATTGTGAGCTTTATTTATTTGTTTCTTTCTCATCTTGAGGCGGAAATCCTCCTGGTACTCCGAACTACCCCACTCCGGCATCGCTCCACTCCATCCATCCACATGGTGCATCGGGAAAAACACAACGGGGATACTTGAGCGCGTTTTCTGCGCACGGGACTGCTTCTGTTTTGAGCTCTGACTTATCATTTCGCATGTAGCCGACTATTTATTTGTCTATTTAAATGAACTTTCTGGGTTCGGTCTGTATTTATTTAGCTGGCACACGTGGCCCGCGCCACCCATGGACTGCTCTCCTGTGGATACCGGGAGATAACGAAACCGTTCCTGCAAAGAAACGACGCTCCTGGAGGTTTTTTCAGTTTCTTTTTTCTTCTTCTTGTTTTTTTTTTTTTAAAACAAAAAGATGTGGTGTAATTCCCTCGGAAAAGACGAAGAACCTCAGCAGGACAACATGGGAGAGGAAGTGACTGCATGTGCTGTCCAAGGCAAAAAAAAAAAAAGATTAAAAATGAAAAAATAAGGGAAATACTATAAATTAAGACATGGAGAACGACTTAACTATAATCTGTTATATAGGATGTTTTTGTGTAGCGGAGACACTCTTGTTCCCATTGGTCAGTTTGTGATAACTTCTGTTTCCAAAAGTTACGTCTGTGCTTATGATCAAATATGACTTTCTTAAATGTTTGAGCCACTTTGTTTCATGGACATGTTTATATCAATTAAATGTAAATTATCAAATAAAAATCATTTTCAATTACGTCACACCATGGATGCACCCTCTCTTCTTGAAGAACGAGACGTTTCACAAAAAACGATTCTTGGAGGTTAAACCTTCTTCATCCCATCGATACACACATCGGAATTTGGAGATTGATTGTTTCCTCTTGACAGAATTTAGATGTAATAATGATAATAATATTAATTATAGTGTTGAAAGAAAGAAAATCTTTTCCTATCTCAGACATCAGATGAGGAAATCTGAGGCTTAAAAATGTTTTTTTCCCCCAAAATTGTAAGATTTGATTTCTTACTAAACATGATGCATTGTAAAGATGCAGAATTACAATGTTGGGCTGAGATTTAATCCCTAGAATGTGAAATACAAGAACAGATTAAAACAACAACAATAATAACCTCATATCATTGCAGTCGTTTTACGTTATGTTGTCTCACACACATTTTCATAATAATACTGACTTTCATCACTTTCATCAGTAATTGTGTGATTCCACTGTTGGGATATGGATGCTGGACTGGTTCGGGGTTGAGTTTGTCTTTTTATCTTTCCCCCCTTTATAATTTCATACATGAATATATATGTAAATATATAGGTCATCAAGGACCATCTGCACCAAACCCTCCACTCCCAGTTAATAACTCAGGGACGACCGGAGGTGTCACATGATCTCAGAGCGTCACAGACTACGTCCTGAAACGAGGCGAAGATTGAACATTTAGCGTCTGAAATCATAAAATTCATGAGCCTCGGATGTTCCCGTGGGGTTAAAGTCCAATACGTGACACCTGCAACTTGATTCTGTCACGCCTCCTCGGCTCAGACTCCAGCCATGACAAAACCCTTCTGTCTGCTGGATGCTGAAGCTGTTTGTTGGAGACGACTTTAATTAACCGCATCCCTCGTTATGTGCGTCACTCAAACCCTGTCGTCACATTCTCAAATGTTTTCACCTGATTACTTTGGCTCCTCCGTGTCAATCAGGACTTTGGATTAGAGCTAAACGACTGACTGTAAATGTAAAGACACAGTCTGGGTTATATCAACTTGACCCCAATAAAGTGAACATAATTATCTGCCAATAATTGTGTGTGGGGGGGAAAGAAGGCGTATTGCTTAGGTTTCGTATTCCCTGGTGGAGGATGCTCTTTTCGTTCCAGGTGGACCTCTGACGGATCCTGTTTGGGAAACTCCATCGTTTATAGTCAACAGAGTCACAATAACACACTGTTATTACTACAACATCTTACTGCTCTGTTCACCTCTCTGTTTTCTGAGGAAAGATCTTCTTTGGATCAGGTAAGAACCTCCAACATGGGAAGTGTTGAACGTTTGGATTGGTATCATTTTTCTTCTTTGTTTCTACAAAGTCTGAATTGTGATATTCCAAACATTGGACGTTCGAAACCTTTCGTTTATTGACCTGTTCTTTTGTTTATCTTTACTAAGTTGCCACAGACGTTCGTTAATTAGCGTGATTAAAACAATAAGAAAAAATCTGACATGGATTTGTGTCAAATTACCACTTAATCCAATTAAGTGGATGCGTAAATAAATGTTTGCAGAAGTTAATTTGAAATAAATACCCGGATTGGTATCAATACTCGTTAAGAGTTTGAAAACTTTTCTAGTTTTGTCAAAATGGAAATCTTTGAAAACTCTTGATCATTAGGGAAATCCGAGGGAGTTGCTCAAGCTGGTCATGCTTAAAGTTCACTTTAATTCATTTATGAAGATATATATCTATATGTCTATATATCTATATATAAACAAGGGAAATGATAGGTACGTCTAATTATTGGCCTGTCACTCAGAGATCAGATTGTAACGCCTGGTTTATTGGTCTCGTTCCGCCCACTGACTCTGACTCTGAGAAGCTATAGAACATCAGGTGACAGTTTCTTTAGTGGATCTTCATCCTCACATGCTGAAAGTTTGAGAGAAACAAATCTGAACAAGGAAGGAGATCTCTCACCTGTCTCACCTGTCTCACCTTTTCATTAGGATTTAGTCAAAGTAACAAACAGGAACCAATAGTTTCTGTTTGACCCCGTATCATTACATTCTCAGGTTTCAACCTCGAGGTCTTAATCAAAAGACATAAAATCAGTGAAGTTTATTACAGTTAGAGATGAGAGTAAGAGAAAAAGAGTCCAACTCTCCAGCTGTTTATCCCAAGTTATTAGCAGCCATTTTTAACACGTTTTCAATGGGTCCCACAAAATTAAAACTGACCCGAATGAAGAGAAATGAAAACATTTGTCTTTAATGAGAAGCTGGCCATGGTAACACTCTTTATTGTCGACTCTGATCCTCAAAATTTCATCTCAAATTTAAGAAAAATGATTCAGTTCTTAGTTTGCAGCCCTGCAGAGACGAGCTTTTTGTTAAAAGTGAAACAGAAACCAGAAGAAAAACAACTTCTATCATTAAATTCCATAAATTATCACCAATATTGTTCAGCCTCGGGACTCAATCGAATGACAAAAAAAGTCCCAACAATACTCTCAATGTAATGCATTTAGAGCTGAAATGAGGAGAAACGTCTCTCGACCTGACTCCGGCTGAACCTCCGACTGTGACTCGATCGGCCTGATTTCACATCAAAGACCTCGGGGAGTTTATCGTCTTCCTCTCGGGTGTAACGTGTCTGTGATGTCCCGACGTGTTGACAGTCACAAAGGAGGCGTGGTGGAGGGGAGGGGGGGGGGGAGGGGGGGGGGGGGGTAAAGATTTTTGCAGTCTAGCGACAGATGTGAAATAATATTACATAAATGTAATAATTTGTTTCACTATCACCCGGGTTAATTAGTTTGTGGAAATGGGTAACCTGTTTCTCATTGGGTAATTTGTCACACGCTGACGAGGCAGCCAATCAGTGACCCCGCTGCTGGCGGGATCATTTCTCCCAGAATGCTGTGCAGCGAGTGTGTCGCGGAAAATGTGAGCGCGAGCCAATGTTTACCTCCTATTTATTCCACACAAATAAATGAAATCAGTCAATAAACCATCCAAGGGTGAATATGGCTCTCTCTATCCCGGATTATGAATGAGAGCTCATTAATTTTCCTGTGTGTGTGTGAGAGAGAGAGAGAGACAGAAAGACAATTTGTGTGTGTGTGTGTGTGTGTGTGTGTGTGTGTGTGTGCTGGTCTGCCTGCATGTGTGTGTGTGTGTGTGCGTATGGTTATTGCGTGTCTGCCTTTGTCTGTGATATCAAATGAAATTATGTGAATCGTATCAGAAATCAGAGCAATTACTTGCGACGGGTTCTCTCTGTGCAATTATCCTAACGAAACAACCATCATACTTTGTCGTTTTGGGAATTTCGCCTTTTTTTTGTTTTGGTGTTGTTGTTGACGGGATCAATAACTCATAAAACTGCAGCCAGCCGGCTAGCTAGCAGTTAGCACAGCGTTAGCATCCAAACAAGCACTAATTTGTCACATTACAGCTGTGAAATCACAGTTCGTCACATTACAGTTCAATATGCAGTACTTCTCATTAGTGGTTATGTGGTTTGTTTACGACCAAAGTACAGAAGATACTAGAATGAAGTATTCTTACAACAGGGAAAGTAACCTGAAGTATGTTTTATATTAACAATGTAATCAGGGTGCGTGTAGCAGTATAACACTCCTAAATATGAACACTTTGGCCATGCTACCTCTTTATCCACTTTGCAGGTGGATGCTAAGCTAAAATAAGCTAAACTAAGCTACAGTAAAGTAAGATAAGCTAAACTAAGCTAAGCTAAGCTAACTGGCTCTTGCTGGGTTTGTGTTCTCGGCTGGAGGCACGTTCTCTTCTTCTCTCGGTTTTCTCCAGGTTTTTCCATTTCCTCCCGGTCTGAAAACATCCGTGATTTGGTCTGATTGGAGACTTTAATTAAACTGACCCTGGATCTGAGTGTGAGACCGCCATGACACTGATACGTGCAAACTGGAATGAGGAAACTAATGGATTCATATTTTAGGGATTTTCAGTCTGATTTGTTATGTTCAATCCAATAAAGAAAATCATGATAATGTTTGGTCTGTTGTGTTCAGATTTCTCTGTTGTGATCGGCACAGTTCAGCCTGGTAGTGGCGTTAAACAGAACACAAAAGGAGAATAAAAGTTCAACTTTTTGTCACATCTCTTTTGACTTTTGCATTTCCAGGAAGCTAGATGAGGCACAACAAGCTTTGGTTGTTTTATCTTCAAATAGATCTAATCTTCAGGGCCAAAAAGTGTAGATTTTAGTCAATATAGAGACTTCCTGACATTTAACGTAAAATAAGATCATAACTCAAAATAAACTCTGCACAGAGGAGAATCTAATCCCGGGGATTACGGGCGAGCCGAGGTTACGTCGGCGGCTGCACATCCCCGATCTGAATCCAAATTCATGAGCAGTTTAATTTTATTTGACAGGCAGAGTCTCCGAGTGTCTTGGTGATTGTTATGCCAGATGGCGGCGAGAAAATTCCATCTGAAGGTTTTATTAATTTTGGTTAAAACGTGGAGGTTGTGGCGGCGCGAGGCTGACTGACATCTCGCTGCTCCCTCCATTTGTCATTGTTTGAAAAGGTCTTAATTGTATTACATGCAAATGAAGAGATTTGATTTTTGCCCATTATCTATTCATAAGAGAAAATGAACAGAACATTAGTGGGTCACCAAATGAGGGAGGGAGGGAAAGGGGAGGAGGAGGAGGAGGAGGAGGAGGAGGAGGAGGAGGGAGACAGTGACACCCAGATGAAGATCACACAGAGTGACAAGCTTTATGTTCACCTGTGCAATAGAACTTGGAATAATCCAGTTGTACCCATACGGTTTACATCTCGCTTTCTGTGCATGTGTATGTGGTTTTCCAGTGTCTTGAAATCAGTTTCCAGGACTTTCCAGGACTTTCCAGGACATTTTCAGTTGCACACACTAATACCGTATTTGGTAAATGTGTTATCTTATGAATAACACATATTTTGTCTGTTTACCCAGATTGTTTCCATGTTTAACCACGTTAGACCCACGATTACAATACTGCAACGTCATTTTAAGACATCGTGATAAAAAAGAAAAAACAGATCAATAAATGTCTTTATTCTTTAATGTCAGGACAACATTGACACAGTCCAACACTATTCGACAGAGGACGTTTGGTCGTCTGGTCCTGACATCACAGTGTCTGTAACCTTCTAAGCGAGCTCGTCTCTTTGTTTTCCTCGACTGGATTTGTCAAGATTGAAGTCGGTGAAACTTCAGGAAAACATCTGGATGTTTACTTGTTGTGGAAACTATTGATCAGGTTAATAGAGCAAGTTATTATATGCTGTAGTATGACAACACTGGGCCTGAGTGGCAGGTGAATTAATCCTTAAATGTTCTTCATATTTGTTTGAAAATATTGCTCTCAACTAGGTCCAAAATTGCAGTATTACCTCTTAAAACATAAAACATAAAAACAATTATATTTCTATATTATAATATGACTAAGTTACAGATTATGCTTGAGTTACATACATGCTATGTATTTCCTCACAGGAGGAAAACATTTCAATTCAAGTTTTCCCTCAAATTTCCCAGTATACGTTGGAACCCTGCTTCTTACTATATACTATAATACAGTATTATATTTATTATTTCTCATTCAATTTATGATGTACATCTACGACAATGCAGACTTACCTATTGAGGTACTAATAGAAGTTTTTTTCATCCCATCTTGTTTCCAACTTCTCAACTGAGGAAAAACATTCGTACCTCACATCCAGAATGTCTGTGTATGCATGTGTGTATGCATGTGTGTATGCATGTGTGTGTGTGTGTGTGTGTGTGTGTGTGCAATAGGTCAGGCCTCGTAATTAAACCTGTGATAGCTGAAACACAGCAATTACAGTCATATTCATGTGACAAATCAGAGTGACAAGCTTGAATACACTCAGGCATCTCGTCTGGTCGGACTCAGACCAGCAGCCTCGTCCTCAGTCGGGTCGTTCTACACGTACAACTCATACAACCAACCAGTCAGAGCACAAAAACCAGCCAAACAAACCCAGAGCTGCCTGTGTCCTGGTAGTCATGTAGAGAAGGGTGAGCTCTGCTGTGGCTTGTAGAGGAAAGAAAAAAGAGAAGAAGGTTGGGGCAATTATTCTGTCTGTGCTCCGCAGAAAGCAAGCAAGGCAGAAAAATCAATCCAGCTGCACTGTATCGGAGCGGAGGCACAGTAAAATGTAATTGCATGGTTAAATACGAGTCGGGGTGTGAAGCGAGACAGACCGGCTCATCTTCTCACCAAAGCCTGGATACACTCAAAAACAAAGGGCGCGTCAGGAAAAGAAAAACAGCTAAAAACTTTTAAGCACGTCAAAGACAGGGAAGGACCAAACATCTCCACCTGGTGAACCAGCCTGTGGATGTGGAAGATCTGCCTGTCTCTCTGTTTTTAATCCTCAGGTAACCACCTCCATCACTCTGCTTGAGATGCTGTGGTTACTCTACATTTTCGCTCAGGCTCTTTGCTTCCTCTTTGCATCCAACATGAAGCTAACGAGACCAAAACCTGCAGGTTAGCATTCCTCTACAGAGCAGATGAAGCCATGATCTTTATGTTTAAGGTATTTTCTCCTCTAGAAATGACT
This sequence comes from Karalla daura, assembly GCA_029224185.1. Lineage (NCBI taxonomy): Eukaryota > Metazoa > Chordata > Actinopteri > Chaetodontiformes > Leiognathidae > Karalla > Karalla daura. The sequence goes on along the minus strand of CM055201.1, from coordinate 21,427,737 downwards.
GAATTCTTCTTCCTGTGTTGATTGGTCTGCTTCACAAACCTCTCATCACTACGTCCATCATCACTATTGTGGGACTAGAAATGAACAAACTTCATATTCTCTTATTTCAATTCGTCCAGTCCCATCTTACAGTATATTAACCTACTGAATCGTTTCCTACATTATATCCTATCTGAGGCTCAACATAGAGTATACTCTAGGTTCTGAAATATGTGGATGAGCCAAATTTCTTCTGGATGTTCAATGAGGAGAAATCATTTAATCTGCACTGGGTAAATTAAAGTTTCTGAGGATAAAATACACTTTGACACAAGCTTCTGTCGCCACGATGCCTCCTTGAATCCAATATGGACGAAGCAGGAACAATAAGTGCAGGTGAGCGTTAATTATGTTGTTTTATAATTATTAGATGTTTTTTTTTTTGTCTCACCACAAATGAATAATTTCTGCTCGGACTCAATATTTCCTCATTGTGGGACAAATAAAGGCAGATCCTATCCTATCCTATCCTATTCTATTCTCTTATTTCAATTCAACTTTATGTTAACCTGCTGAATCTTTTCCTATCTTATCTACGTTTCCTATGTTATCCTGTATGTATGTTATGAGTTTGTTGAAACATCTGGATAAACTAGACTCCTTCTCAATGTCCTGTAAGAGGAAATTCAGTGGGTTCGTTATGGTTTTGGAGGATGATGTTAATTGAGTAAACAATGTCTTAGACATGGCAAAAACCTCAGTAGGAAATCCAATTATTTTTCCGAGTAAACCATCAGGAATTCAGGACAGACCTTGTTTTTGGGTCTGCTGTGGACTCTGGTGGGAGCAGGGGAAGCAGGACACAGTGGAAGCCTGATGAAGAGGGACAGTGAAGTGTGTTGGTCAAGAATGAGACTCTCTCCTACAAGACCTCTGCAGCCGGCTCGGGCTGGGAGCCCCGGCACCGAGGAGCGCTGTTGGCCCGATGCTAAATCACAACTTAATTCCTTTTCCATCATCATAACCATTTGTTTTCCTTACGGGGCTCGGACCGGAGCGGGGATGGGATGAGATCGGGCTCCGGGAGCCGCCTCGGACTCTTTGCTCGTGTAGTGTTGTTGGTGGCCGTGGCATCATGGCTTCACCCCTGAGCTGATTCCTGCCATTGGTCATATCTGACACCTCGACCGCTCCGCCCTGGAGCTGCTCCGCTCGCCGGCCACTTCTTACCTCTCGCTCCCATTTCTTCCACTTTCGCTCCTCTTGCCTGTTTATTTCTCTTTGGTGTCGTTTTCCCTTGTTTTTCTTTCCTCTTAAATGTCACTTTCTCACCTCATTTCTCTGCACAGTCTTTGCCACATTGGTTTTTCTGTGATTTTTGGGGTGACGTGGCTCCGGGGAGCGGCGGTGTCAGAGGGTTGGTTGGTCCGTAGCTTTGGTCCAGACTGAAATACTTAAACAGCTGTTGGGAGGGGATTGCCGTGAAATGTGGTGCAGCAGGGTAAATAATCCCTCATTCTGTGAAATATCCAAACAACTCCTGCACGGTTTGGCGCGGTGCTGTGGCTGTGAGCTCGACGGTTCATTCGCCGGTCGATTCGTCCAACACTCTGTCTCAACAACCACTGGACAAGTGTCATTCAACTGCACACACAGACACCGTGTTCAGAGCTTTTTGATTTCTTCCAATTTGCCGACACCGAGAGAGAAATGCCTTCTGCACTCCTCACACTCTTTATTATTTATTTACTACATATTTGGACTAGTCATTGCTATTTATGTTCTGTTTCTTCATACCTACCGTCTTCTCTTTATTGGAGCAACGGCACAATAACATCCATTAAGTATTTGTGATTCTGCAGCTTTCAGATTGATTAGGTGCAATTATTGGTCGAGTGTGTGCAAACGTCTCACATGAACGTGTTTTAATTCATACTCTGTGTTTGGCGTTTGACTCGCAGCCTCGGCTGCACTCGTTTACCTCGAAGCACAGCCTCGCAGAGCTGACACGGCGTCTGCACTCTTTTATACTTAGATCACATCCTCCCGCATGCTCTGAATCAATTATACAGTGACTCAAAACGCATCTCCAGAGTCTACATATTTGACCTATTCATTCAGACATCTGACAGATACTGTAGTTAAACAAACAGAGCATCACCCATCCCCAAATCTAAAACCCATTCACCGCGCCTCGAACCAATCCCTCTCCCTAAGCCTCCTCCTTTCTCTCGCTGCCCTTGAGCTTTTCTATTACCGCATGGAAAGCACCTCGCAGCCCCTGACAAGCGCGGCGGATCGACACTAAATCAGAAATCAGTGCCAGCCGCAGATCTGAGCCACCATGAAGGTCACAGGCCCTACACTGCGTGTCGTCTCAATCAGGGGAGCAGGAATAGACACAGCTAGGGTGATGTGTGACTGTGTGACTGTGTGTGTGTGTGTGTGTGTGTGTGTACTTGTGTGTTAACAGGGGGAGACACAGAGAGGAGGAGAATGTAGAATGTAGGAGGAGGAGGATATGGAGAGAAAAACAGGTCAACACGCAGAAGTCATGAGATGCAGGAGAGGTACAAGAGGAAGGAAGAAAAAAACATGGAGGCTGGGAGAAGTGAAAACACACAAGAAAACCAAGCAGATAATTTGATTTTGTTTTGCAAGAATTACACAAATAATTTGGATAAATGCAAAAGGAAACATGAGGTAAAACTGCACGGTTTTCCCTGCTTAATAGAGGCTTGAATCGTCCTCAGCTCTCATGGGATTGTTACACACTGCCATCTAGCTGTGGAAGGCAGAACGACACATAAACTGTTGGTAAAATCACCTTTCCCTCCAGGCAGGTGTGTTTGTGCTCTCACTGTGCAGAATGACAGCTGTGCAGAGTTGAGACTGGAAAGTTGTGTTCACTTTGACCTACTGAGGAGAGTTTATCTATGTTCGGTAGCTGTGGAGATTCTCATTCATCCACCAAAACTCCAGCAGTCAAAGAAAAGATGATGATAAGAATTTAAGGACACAACCTCTAGTGATTTATTCATCTTAATACATTCAGTCATTAGAAATGTTGGCCACTAAACAACTGCATTATTGGGTTTATTTCTCCCCAACTTAACATGTTCAGACAGCTGTCTACCTCGTTTTCTATCTCTCTCTGACAAGGAAAGAGGAAAGAGAAAGTGCACTGAGCTCTGTTGAGGACCGTATGTTCTTGTATTCATATCATTGTTTTTACGTAGTTGCTCTCCAGGAACAGATTTCATTAATACCATGATAATAAACACTGTATGTCTGACCATCTACACAACACACAGCAAATCACAGTCCCAACTGAAATTGATTATACTGTTTGTAACTTGTAAATTGTTTTTACAACTGTTGCCATCTTTGTACATTTACTGTAATTCTTGCACTCTAGTCTCACCACTGATGCCTCCACTTTGACATAGTGTGGAACTATGTACCAAAACATAAAGATCAATTTTTTCCGCAGTTCATTTGATCTTAAATAATTTGGAAGAAGTATGGAAAATAAAACAACGAAAACACTGAGGAGCAGAAATTCATTTAAAAACAATAAAATTATAGTCAAACTCACCTCCCAGCATTTGTCGTCCTGAGTGGCCCGTGTCCCGCCGCAGCTTCCGTAGCTGATGTCACATGACTGAAGTTGTTTTGGTCGTGACTGAAATACAAACCTTGAAACGGCGCTTAGTCGGTGCACATAAACACTGTCGTGTTCACGACACACGTTTCCAGCTTTGCATGAAATTATTCGGCCGACAACACGGATTGTCACGTCCCAAATACAGCCTTTAAATCGTCTCCAGCCGTTTCTTCCGGGTTTCATCGTCCACGCCTGTGATTGGCTGGTTGAACGGGCAGCACGCGACCGGAACGCCTGGATGTTGTGCTAACGCCTGAACTGAGCTAAGCTAAGCTATGGTTTTAGTTCGTAACGTTTTTAGACAAACCGACAAAGTGTCTCCTCTCCTTTAACCCGACGTGAGGAATCGTCAAGTCGGAGCCATGCTTCGGTGGATCCTCGGGGGTCGAGAAGCTCAGGGTTCAGTGGAGGTAAGAGAGAAGTAGATGCTAACTGTTTACTGTTTGTTTATCCATATCTAATATATGTAGTAGTTTACACACACAGATTCTCCTCTCTTATCTACATTATGTTAGTACATCTGACGGCATGCACCTGATGCTGTCAAACAAACACAGTGCTGAGGTTGATGTTTTTAGGTGCATGATCCAGTGTCTTGTACTGTTATTATGCCTTATAAATCTGTATTGTAGCTGGCATTTTGTGGCTAACATTTTCATATCTCTCACACAAGTCCTCTCCCTGACACAACCACAGTATATGAAAAACGTAGATACAGAACATGAAGAGCATATGAGATCTATCTATCTATCTATCTATCTATCTATCTATCTATCTATCTATCTATCTATCTATCTATCTATCTATCTATCTATCTATCTATCTATCTATCTATCTATCTATCTATCTATCTATCACCAGAGAAACACATTCAAGTTACATTTCAATAGAGATATAAAGAGATGTACAAGAAAACAAATCTCAATCACAAAACCTTCATTCCAACTCATCCTGATGTAAGAGATCGTCCACCACATGGTCTTTAAATATCATTTCAGTCAAAGCCCCTCTTGCTTATACATTCATCCATCCATTCATCCATTGATCCATCCATTGTCTTACCTGTGTTGTACCTTCACAGCTAGAGCCTATCTACAGCTTCTGTAGGGTGAAGGCAGGGAATACACCCTGGACACATCTACAGTGTGGCATATCTCCACTCCTCAGTTGCTGTCACACCTCAGGGACATTTAGAGTCTCCAGTCGACATAAACGTGCATGTTGAGAAATGAGTAGACATGACGTAGACATTGGAAAAACTCCAGGGAGCTTCTTGTTTCAAGGGTGCAGTGCCGTCCACCTAACCACCATCAGACCTATTAGACATTAAATGGTTAGAATGAGACCAGTGATTTCATGTATCTTAAGTCTACAACAAGTATTTCTAAAAGGAAGTGGAAGATGTAAAATAGTGGAAGTACCTTTTAAAAACCAAAAGCCTGCACTCGAACAGAACCCTTGAGTAAATGCAGTGCGAGGCGCGGGTGTCCCTGAGGCCGGGGTCTGGCTCTGCAGCGCAGCCTGTTTGTCTCACTTTCCCTCTTATGTCTGCAGAAAAGCCCCGTGTTGTGCATTGGAGAGGAACAGCCCAAAAACTGGTTCACTGAGCTGCAGGTGCTGAAAGGACATTTTGACATTGTTCGATTTCTGGTGCAGATTGATGACTTCAGGTAAGCAGACCACGACCCCTCCAACCCCCCGATACCCCCACCCCCCTGCACCCCCACCCTCCCCTCTTTTTTCTCTCTCACTCTCTCTCTCTCTCTCTAACCTCTCTCCTCTCTACCCTTGACTGGCCTCTATCCCTCTGTGATTGACAGGAGATCCTCACCTACAGAAAACTTACAGAGCATGACAAGAGCCCAATCATCACCACCGTGTGATTGTGTGTGTGTGTGGTGTGTGTGGTGTGTGTGTGTGTGTGTGTGTGCTCTCAGTACAGTACGGCCCAAGCCTTTTAATGCCGTCCGTACACACATGCACGCACCCGTATAAAGGTCTCACACCTGCTCTCCTCTCCACGCCGCTCTGTGGAAGCTTGCTGCACACCGGCATGCTAGAGTGGCTCTGCATAAGTGGTCAGATTGGGATTTATAACAGAACTAAGTGTGTGTGTGTGTGTGTGTGTGTGTGTGTGTGTGTGTGTGTGTGTGTGTGTGTGTGTGTGTGTGTGCGTGTGTGTGTGTGTGTGTGTGGAGGTGGGGGCCCGCTTCACGCCTGGTCTCCTCCAGTAATAACCCCCCTCCTCTGGGTCTCGTCCTCTCAGCTCACAGGTCCACAGTCGGGGGCAAAGGCCAGAAAATTCCCTCCAGATTGCTTTTTCGAAGTCCAAAGATGTATCCGCGACAGTTCCTCCCTTCTCATTTTGTCTCTCTCTCTTTTCATCCGCTCATCCTGTCTGTTGATTTTGGGAACCGGCGCCGCGGGTCAGAGGGCAGGTGGAGGTGGGCAGCCCCCAGGACACATGTTTTTCTAAGATTTCTCAGGTGTTAGACGGGCCCACGGGAAATAATTCCCGGCACAGATAGAGATTAACTCTGGAGCGCCCGGCTCCTCGGCCGCGGTATGTTCTTTTGGTCACGTGTGAATCTTGCTTGCAAGAAACGATTCATAGCCTTCATCTCATGTTTTCCAGATGCGCCTCAGCGGGGGACGATGGCCTCGTCCTGGTGTGGAACATCGAGGTGATGCATCACAAGTAGATGATTCTGCCGCTTTGTGGAATTTCACACAACACACTGGCACTAATTGCTTTTTTTCCCTCTTCTTCTTCTTCTTGTTTCTGTGACTGTCAGACCGGAGAGAGGCTGCAGGAGCTGCGGGGCCATTCCCAGCAGATAACAGCCATCACCACCTTCACCTGCAACAACGGACTCACGCCGCACGTCTCACTCGTCACGGCCTCCTCAGACCGGAGTCTCAGCGTATCCTCTCTGCAAAAACAACAACAACAACAACAAAATGAAGCCACTCATTTGGAATTCAGATTTCCTTAATCTCATTTCGTCAGCTGTGGGACCCCGACACAGGCAACAGGGTTCAGACCATCTCTGACCTGCAGTCGTCTGTGAAGGTGACTGATCCTGAGTCACTGTGTGCATGATTTTACAGTCATAATGTCATAATGTTGAAACTTTAAAAAAAAGGATCAGACGTGGTTGAAACCTCCAGTGCTGTAAAGGCTGCCACAGCATGAGAAACACAGAGAGGAACTGGATCTAGTTCTCTTTGTTTTCTTCTTTTGATTCATTTATTTTTTAACCATTTATTATTATTGTAAAGATGTAACTGTGTCTGTCTGTCTGTCTGTGTACTGAGACTCACAGTGGATGAGTGATTGGTGATTCCTTATTGCAGGTTTATATCAATTGAAACCTCTAAATGAAGGTGAAAAAAGGTTTCAACATTTAGAGAGAACTTCTTTTTTTTTTTGGAGTCATGTTATTCAACTTTAATTATCTTTGCTCTGCTACGATACGTAACGTACTAATTAAGACGTCTGACTCTGACGTTCTCGTTCTGCCAGTTTGTTTTGAGATGAAAAGTGCCGATTGCCTCTTCTTTACCATAGACGAGGTTAATTACAACATTTATACGGCTAATTATGTTGATTGTCTGTTGTTGTTGTAGGTATCTACGTAGTTTAACGTGTGTGTGGGTGTGTGTGTGTGTGTGTGTGTGTGTGTGTGTGTCTCTCTCTCTCCCCGTCTCCCCTGCAGTGTCTGCTGGTGCTGGAGCGGCTGGGTGTGTGTGTGTCCGGCGGGGAGGAGTTGTGTGTGTGGAACAAAGACTTCCAGCTGCAGTGCCACCGGCAGAACCACAGCGACTCTGGTGAGGACCAACAACAGGCTGCTGTCACAACACGGCTGCTCGTTAGGCTCGTTAGGAGCCTGTTGCACCTACCCAGTCCACCCCCCGACTCGGCTGTTTGCACACACACACACACACACACAGACGCATGGTGATGTGTGGTGTTTTGGTGCTTTTGCAGGTGTGACGGCGCTGATCGAGCTGCCCAAGAACTGCCTGGCTGCCGCCATGGACAAGGAGATCGGTGAGTCACCTGACCACGGCCCTCGGTCCCCTGACCACGCCCCAAGTCACCAGACCACGCCCCCTGAGTCACCTGACCACACCCCTCAGTCACACGACTGCGCCCCAAGTCACCTGACCACGCCCCCAGCCGCCTGACCACGCCCCCTCAGAGACGGCTCGTCACCTCCATCGACCTGCAGCTCGTTAGTCCAGGATCGACCAATCAGCAGCTCCGATTCAGTAGATACATACGGTTCATAAAGAAAGTAAAAATGCACATTTTTCTGTCTCACACTAATTCAGTAGATATTCACAAATAAAAATATTATAGTTCTATCTCATGCATATATTAAATTAACACAGTGGACGTTTAATATACATGTACATCTAAAAAAATAATATTGTGAAATAGTTTAATATTTATTGTCAGTCGTGAAAAAGGTTGAAAAGGTCAGTCTGAAAGGTTAGTCCGTGTACTGGCAGCACTGCCTGAGACCTGCTGACTGGTTGGTTGTGATGTTGATCCTGGACCAACCAGTTACCAGTCCATCCAGTGGTGACACCGTGTGTCTACTGGAGTCTGTCTGTGATGAACCGTTGCAACGACTCCTCTCTCCCACAGTCATCTACAGGCTCATGGTCTCCACTGACTCCTCCATCTCGATGGCTGAGATCCGCTGTCTGTCCGACCACCAGGACCAGGTCCGAGCTCTGATCAACGTCACCGGTCAGTCTGTGTGAAATCTCTCTGTGGCACAAACCTACGCCGATGTGTGGTTTCCAGATAAGCATGAAAGGGCGCCAGGTCTGTGTTAAAAGTGACCACAGCTTCTATTTTAACACCACAGAAGCAGAATAAAGGCCAACCATTCTAGGTCCCCTGTAAGCATCCATCTCTTAAGAAGATCATGTGATTGTGGTTATTAGCCTGTGGTTGCCAGATAAGCATGAGGAAGTGCCAGACCTGCACAAAAACTGACCATAATACTCAGAAAACGGCTGTAAAGCAGCATCTGAAGCGTTTCTGGTTCCTGGGTGGAGGTGATGAATCCTCCACCCAGCCTCTCTCTGACCTCCTACGAACCGTCTCCTCCTCAGACGGCCTGTTCGCCAGCGGCTCCCACGCCGGGGAGCTGATCCTGTGGGACGCGGTGGACTGGAACATCCTGGCCTACGAGCACATCCTGTGGGAGGAGTCCCAGGCCAGCACCCAGTCCGAGATCAGACTGGCAGCTCCCAAACCCAGCGAGATGTCCATCCAGCACCTGACCACCAACGGGAGGGTGAGCAAGGAGCGAGGAGGCTGCTGCTGTGGTGTGGAGGCAGCACTGCGTGTAGCCCTGACTTGTGTGTGTGTGTGTGTGTGTGTGTGTGTGCTCTGCAGCTCATCCTGGCGGCTGTGGGCAGCGGCCTGTATGTTTACAGCATCCAGACCAAGATGGTGGTGGCCTACAGGAAGGTGGCACACGACTCCAACGTGTTACACACTATGCTGCTGTCTGACAGGTAAATCACCTGCTGCTTCAGCCTCCTCTCAATCAGTACTGCTACTCTCTTACTTATACTACAGACTGCGCTTTTACAGACTGTAAATCAAACTGTGGTCATGTGACCTATATCTTCTAGCGTATATCAAAATATATGCTGTGCCATCTATGACCTCAAGAGGGCAGCATTCACATTCATGATGCACATCCATGTGGAAGCTCTGCATCTTTTTGAGCATGGTGTTAAAAAGATGCTCTTTCTTCATCCATCCACATGAGGGCACCGCTGCGCTCCTTCCAGGTGTTAATTGCCTTTTCCATCTATCAATTTGGAGGCAAATCTATGTTTCCTTGTGCTATACAGTACACAGGACCCTCCTTATCTACATGCTGCATAAATACACTACAAACCCCTTGATTTTCGAGAAAAAAAGCTCACATTAGCACTGATTTCTCTGTAAATTATATTTAACTATTAACTTTAACTTGAGTATTAAGATGAAGGACCTTCTGTCTGTGTCGCTCAGCGAGCTCATGTCCTGCTCTGAGGACGGCAGCGTGAGGATGTGGGAGATCCAGGACCTGCCCCTCCCTGCCGAGCCAGCCTCTCCAGGTAACACACACACACACACACACACACACACACACACACACACACACACTGGGGGCTGAGGTCAAAGGTCAGCAAAGGTTAACAAAGGTTAGCAAATTTGTGCTTCGTCTTGTGTGAAAACTGCAAGTCTGATGCATAAATAAAGGAAAAATTTCTTCATTTCTTACTATTGTGGAATAGAATAGAATAGACCAGAATAGAATAGCTTTTGTTGACACTATATAACAACAATGCAAAATACAACAATAGTAGCAACAGTATAACTCAGGGTGGATCAGGGTGTCTCGGCTCTCTCTCTCTCTTTACTCTCAGCTTTAGACAACAGACAGACACAGTTAACAACAAGTGTAGCAGAGCACTTCCACATATTTCCCTCAGGATCTGAGAAGCAGGAAAACCTGAGCTAAAGCAGAGTGAAGCTTGGACTCACATCCAGGGAAAAAAACGAAGCTTAAAATCACTTAAACCTCTGAGCCTGTCCAGTGTGGAACGCTCTGCTCAGCCCTGATCTTCTTCCCTCCAGGATTCTTCGGGATGTGGACGTTCAGCCGGCCGAACAAACAGGCCGGACCTCCGTCCAAGAAGGTCTCCGAGGTGCCCACCATCCGGACTCTGGAGCTGACGGGGGACCTGATCGGACACTCCGGGGCCGTGCAGGTAGGACGGTGGTTCCTCCAGGACACGTTCTGTCCCAGAGCGCTGTTAACCTGCTGGACCAGTGGTTAGTCCAACCAGCCTCCTGATTCCATTACAAACTGACTGTAGATTATATGATTATTAGTGGTATTGATTCAGTTTTTGTGGGATTATTGATTCTCCATTTAACCACAATAACAAACTGTTGAATTACCAGCACCTTCACTATTGTTAAGTATAGCTGTAAATTCTAGTCTCCTCAATTATGTTTCTACTGTTGTTTTCAAGTAGGCTTTTGGACACAAAAAGTGTCCAAACTTGCAAATAAATGTCCATATTTTATTTCTTTATTTAATTCTCTGGACATAGTCTGAGGTGTATACATTGTTTTATTGGCCTAATATAAAATGAATTTCCTCAAAAATATATATAAACAAAACATATATAATATTTAAGTTGCATGCCGTACCACGGATGAATACAGCCTATGGAACAGTGGATGTCTGTAATTGTAACAACGGTCTCATAACTGTGCTGAGGTCCTAGCGCTGCGTCCTTAACGAGCCTCCTCTGCTGCCAGATGTTCGTCAGCTTCCAGGAGAGCGGCCTGCTCACCTGCTCGGCCGACCACCTGCTCATCCTCTGGAAGAACGGCGAGCGCCAGTCGCGCCTGCGCAGCCTCGCACTCTTCCAGAAGCTGGAGGAGAACGGAGGACTCTGACCCCCCCCCCACGCCCCACTGTGACCTCCGACCCTGAAAGAAGCACTGCCTTAAAACGGAAAGAAGAGCTGCCATGTTGTCTGTCTGTTACCAATGAACCGCGTTTACTGTCATGATTGTTGCTTGCCTTGAATGATAATGTGAAAGTTGCTGTACTGTAAGTTGTTGTAATAATTTAAGTTAAATAAAAAAAAAAAAAATGGAGTGGATCTTGCTTTTACATTTAAGTGTGTGATGCTGATAGTGCTCACCTCATCAGCAGCTAATAAAGTGTAGAGGGCAGGTAGAAAGTCAACAAGACTCAGCCCAGTACAGTTTATGGAATTCTCTATCCTCTGTGGTTTCTATGATGGGCTCTTTGATCTTTGCTCAAGATGTGACAAGTTTTCATGTTGCTGCTAGCCAAGCCTAACAATAGGTGTGCTGTTAGCTAATGTGCTTCCTCCTCATATTAGTCATGTTTACCAAATATTTTATCCTTGTGTCACAAGCCCTGTAGGTGGCTTGAGGCCCTCTGAAGTCTAAAATGTTGCTAGATATAAGCTCTTAAATTGTGTGTTTGAAATCAAATGTTGGCTGCTAGCTGCTGCTAGCCACTGCTAACTCGCAGCAGTGGTTAACTGCCGCTAGCTGCTACTAGCCACTGCTAACCTGCAGCAGTGGTTAGCTGCCGCTAACTGCTACTAGCCACGGCTAACTAGCAGCAGTAGCTAGCTGATGTTAGTCACGGCTAACTAGCAGCAGTAGATAGCTGCTGTTAGCCACGGCTAACTAGCATCAGTAACTAGCTGCTAGTCACTTCTAACTAGCACCAGTGGCTGGCTGCTGCTAGCCACGGCTAACTAGCAGCTAGCCACGGCTAACTATTAGCCGTAGCTAGCTGCTGCTAGTTAGCCGTGGCTAGCGGCAGCTATTTATTCTGAAACACGAGGGTCTCCTGTTGTCACTCTTTCCCAGGATGCATCACTCCCAGTAACGTCCCAGCATGGTACTTAAAGAATGCTTTAATCGTCTCTCACGATACATTTGTGTTTGACAGAACATCGAAATCAGACATCATAATCCAGAGAGCAAACTAAATCAAACTTTACAAACATTTTCAGTGACTCGGATGGAAAAAAAGCGTTTTTCATTGCTATGCATGATGAGGCAGTAAAATCTTCCAAAACACACACACACACACACACACACACGCTCAGACGACATGACCAACAGACGATGCCTTATCTCTCCTGTGAAAAATAATTTGTACTGTACAGAACGTCATCACTCTGGTGTTTACAAATCATACAAAATGACACAGGGTTGGCACGGTGTCGGCAGCCTCAGAGTCGGTGGGTGAAGAGGAGGAAGAGGAGGAGGAGGAGGAAGTAGAAATCTCTGTGAGTGATGAAGGCTTTTCATGAACACAACGGGCAAAAATACACAATCTGACGGTGTTGTGGGTGGTGATAATATAGTCACATTCCAGCCCCCGGGGGGAGGCATGTTCGTCTCTGGGTAGAAATCTTTTGCAAAAATATCTTCTCGGGATGAGTGAGAGCGGAAAACATTCAGAGCTGGAGCCAAAAGTTTGACTGTAAAATACTGTAAATACTTCTGATTGGGCCCTCTCTCTCTCTCTCTCTCTCTCTCTCTCTCTCTCTCTCTCTCTCTCTCTCTCTCTCTCTCTCTCTCTCTCCTCTCGTACCGCAGCATACGTGAAACAGACAAAGACCATACATCAGAATAGCAAAACGCATGTAAAAGCAGAGTGAGTATTTACAGGAAGGAACAGCAGGAACGTCGTGTAGTTTACAGTGTGTTGTAGCAGCAGCAGCAGCAGAACTAAACAATGCATGACAGGTTTAAGGCGCAGATTAGAGATTAAGACCTTGGTCATCTGGACAATGACTACGCGTCGTTTCACGAATGCATTAAAAAAAACAAGAAAACAAGAAATCAGAATCAGTGGAGTTTGAAACTGAAAGAAAAAGAAAACAATCTGAACTTTTAACACTGATTTAACGCAAAGCGGTGGTAGAGCAACTAAGAAGTCAATGATTCATCTTGGAACAAAACAAAAAAGAAAAAGACGTCTAAAAACACGTATGGCTTTTCTTGTCAGTTTGTCGTTTAAATAAGCAGACTGGAGCAACTACTCCAACCGAAAACAAAACAGAAGAATAAAATAAAACACTTTTTGCTTGTGTAAAGATGACCAAAGAATAAGGCACCTGTACAGAGCTCTCTGTGCCTGTGGGTGATACTGTGATGTGCGCTTCTTGGAGTAACACACTCATACACACACACACACACATTCATACACACACTCACACACACCTCAGAGTTCACACGTGACCATCACTCGGACAGAAGAACAGGTGATTTCTGCTGATTTCATCTGATATAAACCAATCAGGAGTTGAAGAAGTGCAGCTCTCCACCCCCGGCCCGTTTCACACTCAGGGAAGTAAAACTGAAAGGAAAGTGCTCAGAAGATTCTCCGACTGACGACTGGACCGACCCTCGGGCATTAAAGCGGCAGTTTGTCCGTACAAACCCTCATTTAGTTGTAAAAACCTTTATTTTAAAAACTCTCCGTCCTGCAGTGTCACAGCGTCGCCACTAGAGGGCGCACTCACACCAAACCAGACCCCAGCACCAGTTCCTCTGCTCTCCCTCCTGGAAGAGGGAGAGACTGCAAACAAGGCTGCGCAGAATTCTACATTATTAGTTTATTCTAAATTAATTTTGTATAAACAGTTTAAAACCACCTCATACGTGTCAAATAATTCATACTGAAATATAATGCTTCACTGGTAAAGCTTCACCTAATCAATTCACCTTTATGTGTTACATATGATGACGTGGATCACTTTGTTCTACACTTGCTTCAGAAATAAGGGAATGATTCTGAATTCTGCACAGCCCTGTACCTGATGCTAACATGAAGAGCCGGGGCTGATTTGAGTGTTTGAAGCTGTTTCTGTTCCTGTTCATGTCGGACCTGCCTCCCGTCATCCCGTCATCACACTCGTCTACAGTGAGTGTCACAAAGCTGAAGATGGAGGACCCCGAGACAGTCCCCAGCAGCTACATGATGTATAATCAGCACAAAGAGAGCCCTTCTTCTTCTTCTTCTCCCTCTTCTTCCTCTTTAGGTGAGGCTGGGCAGTTAGAAAACCTGCTTCTCCACTTCTGATTGGACCCTGATACTCAACCGAATCGTCTTTGGAGCTCTGCTTTCTTTACATTTCCTCCATGATTCTCCTCCATGATTCCTCCGTGATTTTGTCTTTTTATTTTTATTATTATTATTATTATTATTATTTTGGTCCCGGTGCTGTGGACTGCACCACAGCTGGAGGAGAGGGAAGAGAGAAACGTCCAGCTCAGCACCTTCACAAAAAAAAGAAAAGAAAGAAAAAGCACAAACGGATCCGTCTGGGGTGGAGTCTCGTCATCCGTCTGGCTCTCTTCTCTTTTTACAGCGACGAGACAAGAAACGATTTGTTCAAAGGAAAAGGTGAGAAAAGCGAAGGAAGCGACAGCGAGGGAAGGGAACAGAAAAGAAGCAGAAGGTCTGGATCGGTTTAAAGTGCAGGTTTCTGGTGTGCGACGATTGTCGGCCTCTGATCACAACCTGATCGCCCCCCCCCTCCACAGGGTTCCTGTCCAATCACAGCGGAGGAGACTGACGGTCGGGCTGCAGGGCTGGGTTCACTGTCCTGGAGGAGGAGGAGCAGGAGGAGGAGGAGGAGGAGCAGGAGGAGCAGGAGGCTGCAGCCGGTCAGGAGGCGGGTGGAGGACGCAGGCTCTTGCACTTCATCTCGTCCAGACCCTTCCAGTACTTGTAGTTCTCCGACAGGTGCTCCATCAGGCCGGGCAGGC